>JAYEAL010000037.1:0-24019 GCA_036419045.1 Scirpophaga incertulas
CCATGTGAAATGAAGATTTTGTACTTATATTTCTAGTGATTTATTTGTATAAAATATTGTTGCATAATAAACATTAGTGAATTGAATTTTGTTTAAATTCCATGTGAAATGAAGATTTTGTACTTCTATTTCTAGTGATTTATTTGTATAAAGTATTGTTGCAAAGTAAACATTAGTGAATTGGATTCTGTTTGAATTCCCTATGGAATAAAGATCTTGTACTCTTAAACTTTTAAGTAATTTATTTGCAAAAATCCAACTATTACATGAAAATAAATAAAAATACATTTCAAGCATTGATGGGAGGTGAGAAAGGTTTTGAATTTATTTAAGGTTAAGTAAACTTTAGGTTAGCTGTAGGGCTGTGACTTATGTAATAGGCAAGGTAATAGGTGCCTACCTTAATAGATTCAGAATACTCCTACCTGAACTGAATCTATTTCCTGTTCTGTTACTTATTATAAGTTTCCTTCTTTCGTAGTGTATAATTAACATAAGCAATTATATATAGGTATAAGGCATTACATAAATCACAGAGTAGAAAAAAACAAAAAAAAATCAATCCAATTAAAAGTGAAATTAAAATCGAAATATTCAGTTGAAATGAAATGTTCTGAAAACGCCCCCATAAATTAGTACCTGATAATTTATTTAGTAGGCTATTATAATTAAATAAGGTTTAACAAAACCAATTCGACAAACTGTATACTCAGATGCTCATAATATGGAACAAGTTTTACTATGCAGTCAACCCCGAATACGCGAAAAAAAACCAGCTGTACTGTTCCATACGTTTGGGCGATGTGGGTATTGAAGTTTTGTATGAAACAGCTGACTTTACGCGATATTTTCAAGCAAGTACCTAGGGTTTGTCGGATTGGTTTTGTTACAACTTATATAACATATTAGATGCATAGCTGCGAAAGAAGATGTAGGATTTAATTTAATTGATAGATACTTAGATATCTATTAGTAAATGTTAAAAAAATCTTCCCAACCAAAAAAATAAACTTTTTCATACCCACAGCCACACACAAAAAAACAATATACAATGCATTAAATTACATTCTTTGTTACTTCTTTTATTATAAAACAAAGTTACAAATGATGAAACATAGCGTAAGGCTTTGCAGTAATTTCATTAAAATGACTTACCATGATACGCCGATGTATATTATGTTGAAAAAATAACACTATGCAACAAAGTAAATATTTTTTTGTTTCACTGGGTTCACAGTATGTAATTATGTTTTGCTACCTTAAAACTATGTTAAAAATCGAAATAAAATTGTTCTATCACATCACGTTTAATAGTGAAATGGATTTATTAATTTTACTTAAAATCATCAACGTTCTCTTTCTCTACACCTCACTCTACATTAAAAAAACTTTTTTCTGACCGATGGGCTTTTCTCTTATAGTCAGTAGTGAGAATCCCTCTGGAGGCTCCAACAGTAGTCTGCAAGCATGGCTGGTTCCCATCTTCCCTGGTAACGCTTCTCGTATTCTGCAATTTCTTGATGAAATCTTTCACCGTGTTCATCACTTACTGAACCCATGTTATCAGGAAAGAAACTTAAATGAGAGTGTAAAAAATGAATTTTCAACGACATATTGCATCCTAGTTTCTGATACGCATCTAGCATCCGATTAATTTTTTCATGGAAATCCGGTGATTTGTGATTGCCAAGAAAATTTTTTGTGACATCGACAAAAGCCAACCATGCATTTTTTTCAATAGGTCCGAGACTGGATAAAAAAAGCAAGATCATTGACCAATTTTCTTATGTTAGGACCGATGAAAATACCTTCTTTAATTTTTGCCTCACTTAGCATAGGAAATTTTGTTTTAAGAAATAAAAATCCAGGTCCGTCTTTGGGGAGTGCTTTTACAAGTTCTTCATCAAACCAAGTTTGATGTGTATCGGCGGTAAAATGATTTTCTCAAATGGTACTAATGGTTCGTTTATTACACACGCTACAGGCACAGATGGAAGTTTGTTACCGTTATGGAGTAAAATAGCCTTCAGACTTTGTTTGGATCCGTCAATAAACAATCTCCACTCTTTCGATATATGCTTGTGTCCTAATGCTGACATTAATCCAATAATAAAATGGCGGGAAAGCAACAGTGTGCATTCACAGATTAAGTTTATTAAAATGTTTTTTTTTTGTTTCCTCGCTGTTTTAAAAAACGTCGTACGATATACGTGCGTATTGGTTATGATAGGCGAGGCGAAATTTCAGCCGAACCATCATAACGTACTAATATCGTAATGTATTATTACGTTACGAATATTACCGTTATTTTTCTTCTGGGACGTGATATCTAAATGTAACTTTGTTTTCTGTTGTTTACTAAGCATACCTAATACAAATTATCACCCGAGATACCAGTGATTTTTTTGATGTTGCATAGTGTAATCAAAGTAATTTACTCTTTATAAGTAATCTTTTTTAGATTATGCTAGGTTGCTTACGTTTCACAGCATAAACAAAAGTAAGTACTAAGTAAAGTCGGCCAACCTCAGAGTAACTATCTATAGAGTTGACAGCTACGCGGCTCGAAGTTTTGGCGGCACGGCAATAAATTGCCAAAAATGTGACATAAGTCACAACATGTCAGCATATCGTCTATGGCTCTTTGCTGCGTTCCAAATCACGCACGTTTCATGATTCATTGTGTTTTTTAAATTTTATTAAGGCTTATCGTTCATTATCATCAGCCTATCGATCTCAATAGACCGTAAAAAGGTGACGTCACAAGTCTATTAAGGTTGTGGGCATGCCCATCGTGCCCACAACGGTGGATCCGCCCTTGTTCTACTTACAATATCTAACAGCCTTACGACAAACCGTTACTGAGCAGAGCTCCGAACACTTCGACGTCTGAGAATGGAATGAAATGCTTGCTTTTTTTTTTTTTTCTTGGAGAGGAGAGGAGGCTGAGAATCCATCATGGATACCAACGCAACAGGCAAGCAGGGAGGGCAAGCGTTGATTATGTCGGATTCCTGGTGCTGTCGAGGTGGCTCGACCACTCAGACCTTTTTTTTTTCCCCTGAGGAAAATGCATTAAATTGCATACCCCGGCTGTGGCGAGCCGGCGGTTATGTGGGGCTCTCCTCCCCAGAAGGGGGAGGCCTACCCACTAAAAACCTTAGGGATGGCCTTCCTCAGGCATGTAGGCCCCCGGGAACATCAAGCCACTTCCTCGCCTCGCCTCGGTTTTGTGAGGCGCTATTTCTAAACCCAGCCGGCGGATCGCCCGCACGACACATGCCACCCCAAGTTCGGCAAGCCTGAGCACCGGCCCGAAGTCGGCCCCAGTCGTCACGACGAGAGTGTCGTCAGCGTAGCAGACGACACTCACGCCGCAAGGAAGGCTGGCGATCACTCAGACCTACCGACTAAACTCAGCCTAGCCTTTGGTCCTGTTGACCCTACTGGGATTATTGACGAAGGAGCCGCACCTCAGGAGAGGCACGGTTAGCGCTGCCCCATGGTGAGGGCATAAGCGCTAGAAGAAGGCATGAATCTCCAAAGTGGGACCGGCCTGTATTGACGGGAACCTACACGTGGCTAAGCAGTAGGCTGCCGATTAGGGGATGACAAGGGGGGCGACGGCTCAGACGCCGCCGCTTGCAGGTCTAGAAGTTCCTGCGTGAGTTGGTTGGGGGGGTCGCTAAGGACATGTCGCGGTCTACTTTTTATTATAATAGTCATTTTCATTGTTATTATGTATTATAATTAGAAATAAATATTCGTAAGCATTCCATTGATTTATTATTTTACAATGACAAAGGTATCGTTGCTAGGTCACGTCAAACACAAGTTAATGTCACAACTGATGACAAAGAGGTATGTATATATCAATTGTGATTCTTTTTCTTGCAGATATTGCAGTATTTGTTTTTAGTGTTATTTTTGTTGTAGTTGTTCTTAAATTTACTGTTGATCGCTTTAAATGCAACTTGTTCATCTTGAGTTTTGTCTTGACAGTGTCTTTGCTCTTCCATTATAAGTCTTGATGTAAGATTTTCTATAGTTTTCTCAGTAATAGGTGCCGACTCCCAGGATGTTACGAAACTGCTGTATTGGTCAGGTAAGGTTGATAGTATTTTGGAGATCAGCATATTATCGTTTATTTTTTCATCTAGCATATTTAGTTTGTAGACTAAATTTTGAAGTGTGCCAATATGTTGGGTCAAGTCACCTTTTTTTTCAAATGAATATGCAAAAAATTTTTGTAATAGACCACATTTTTGTTGATCGTTATTTCTTTGGAATAAAACACATATTTTTTTTTGTACATGCTTTTTGCAGTGTCGCATGACATCACCTGTAACAAAATTTTCTTGTCTAAAGTGAACATGATGATTTTTTGCGCTTTAGCGTCGTTTTGCGCCATTTTGATTTCGTCTTTTTGCTCTTTTTTGGCGTCGTCATTTTCTATGACATAATTGAATCCCGAGATTTTTAGCAATATGTCTAGGTATTTGGAATTTCCATGTAGGAAAATCTTGCTCATTTGTTAATAAAGTTACTCTGTATAAACTCACATAATGCCACTCCTATTGCGTAGAATAATGATTGCAGAAAGATTTAGTCTCAAAAATATTTATTATAATATTGAATAAAAATTACTTGACAAATTATATATCAATGCAAATTTTTTATATAACACATACTAACTAACTACACATACGTAACTGCTTCTGACTTACATGATTATAAACTTCCGAGCTTAATACGAATTATGGCACAAATGAAAATAACATTTTCTAATATTAATAATACAGCATTATTACCTTGTTATAGTTACAATTATAAATGTAGCATGCAAAATATAACTTTTCATAGTGCTAGTAAAAGATATAAAATTTTAGAATTAATAGACAAGTATAAAGAATTTATTATAATTTACAATGGTGGTAGCAAAATAAATGAAGTTAAATGTGCATTATATGATTTTTCATCAGAATTAACATTTACTTATGAAATAGACAACAAATCCAGTATATTTACTGCAGAATGCTACGCTATGTATGTGGCCTTATCATATATAAAAAGAATTACATCAACAAAACAAAATTTATGATTGTTACAGATTCTTTAAGTGCACTTACTAAATTAGAAAATGTAAATAGTCATTATAAGGATAATTATCCGATATCTTGTATAAAAAATTAATTATGTGAATTTTCAGAGGGAAATATTGTTTTTATGTGGGTACGTTCCCATTGTGGAATATTCACAGTACTCACAGTGAGAATTGTAGTTTAGTTACTAGTTTTAAATTACATTTAACAGACTGTCATAGTGTTATTGTTTCTGAGGCTAATAAACTAGGGGAAGAATTCTGGAAGATAGACCAAAGCGTCAACAACAAATGAAGATGGTACGGTAAAATACAAGAGAGTTTACCAAGATACCCATGGTTTGTACCTTTTTAAGACAACAAACAGAATTTTATAGCACCATCAACAGATTGATGAGATTAGGACACTGTAGAATACTATCAACGTTGTATTAAGTCAATTTGGCTAAAACTAACCTCTGTCAAAACTGTGAATTGAATGGAGTGGCCGATCTTGAACATATCGTACTGAAGTGTCCGAGCTACGATATACAGCGTTTAGTTTTAGTTGCTAAATTGCAATTAACACTTCAAGAAGTACCCCGCCAACTTTTCGAATTGCAGGAGATTCCAGAAACTTTTAATTTATAATGAATACCGGAAATATTAAAAATTTGAAAATTGAGATGTAGACTCGGCTGAAGGCCTTTGCAGCCATGGCCGGTAAAATAAATAAAAAAATATATATCTGCTGTTAAGTTTGCCGTTCTTATGTCTGTCAACTACCGTAACTACTATTTTATTATATTCTAATACATTATTATTACATAGTACAGTTTTTTATTTAGTATATAAAGAAATCTATTGAATAAAAAATATTTTAGGTTATGGGTCCAGTCCAGTAAGGCTGAAAACAAATTACACGATGGATGGTATATATAATAACAGCATTAAACTGGATGGCAAAAACTGGAGCACGTGGAAGTTTCAGGCAAAGGATGATTGGACATTGTAGAGGGTCGGACTATGAAGCCTTCAAGTGGGGAAGGTGACGCCAAATCGAAATGGGAAGCATTGGATGCGAAGGCTCAGACAATACTTGTCACAAGAATGTCTGAAGAAGTCATGCTGCACATTATAACATATACCTCGTCTGCTGAAATGTGGCGGAAATTACAAAGCGTATACGAACAGAAAAGTGAGACTAGCATTTATATTTTGCAACAACGTTTCTTTCAATTTAAGTGTGAAGCTAATACCGAAATGTCAGTGTTTCTATCAAAAATACAAGAGTTGCAAAATAGTCAAAACAAATACATGAGAATATATCAGAGAAACTTACAACGAAACTACTCTTCTCACTGCCAGAAAAATATTAACATTTTGTGTCAGCTTGGGAGTCAGCACCTGATGAAAAACAAAATCTTGATAATCTCATTACTAGATTATTGATTGAGGAGGAGAGGCTGAAATTTCATAAAAAGTATAACAAAAATGTAACAAAACCAAACTACAGTAAGTTGACAACAGAGCAAAGGTGTTTCTACTGAAATAAAATTGGTTATTTAAACATTGCACTGTCTCTGATATATTAATCATAAAAAAAAATCCTAAAAGCTGGAAAATCATCTTTCAAAAGTAGATAATATCTTGAATGCCCTAGAGAAGGTATCTCCATTGGCCCGCAGACATCTGCATGTTAATACATGCAAAAGCTGATGAAGTAATCTTCATCAGCTTTTGTAGCATTCGATTCTGACTTTTGGAAAAGTGTTCTGGAATGCTTTCCTTGAATGCATGCTTCACAAAAAAAGTATTTTTCATCTTTTATAAGCCATAACATTGCTTATAAAAGATGAAAAATACTCATTCAAAAACTTTTTCACATACAAAATATTTTGATGACGAATTCAACTAAAAATATAACTGGGAATAAGATTAAAACTTGTAGCGTTTTATTTTATGATATTTAAGAGAAAAAAAAATTGCCAGCTAAGATCAGGATGTGGGTATCATCCTTATCGGAATCGAACCGACCTGGTGATATGTAGATATTTAGAATTAATGATATGGGCGCCTCCACATAGATACAAACAGACCTTCAAATGGTTAGGTGATAAAATTAAACAAAGAAGTTTATATATGAAAGTTTATAATTAAAATTTTATATTTAAAACATCTAAACACAGAAAAAAAGAAAATATATATATAATCGTCCACAAATCAATAGGCACGGTATTTTGCACATATTATAGTTTTTATAAGATCACTCGTTGAGCTGAGCCATCCTCCATACGTCACCCAAGGTGAATGTCACAAAAAAAAATTAATCCTCCCAAAATACGGTGGTTCATACACGCAATACGGTAAAAATGGTAAGAGGTCACCTTTTAAGTTGGGATTCCATCGGTGATGGCAGGGATTTCCGTTGATTAACAAGACAAACTACATCACCACATGGCTGGGTGCATGAAGTCGCGTTGAGATGAAACGGCACATACGCCCTATATTTGAGATGATTCCGAGGTATACCGTGAACCCTACAACAATGTATAAAACATAAAATTCCTATCCCACGAACATGTGGGGAAATCTTTAAAGTTGAACAAAAGAAGAAAATACAACTCACCATTATCTGGGATTGCTGGACAAAACAATTAAGGCATTAAGCCGTTATTAAAAAATATTAAAAAGAAACGATAATAGAAAGAAAAACTATTAGTTTGTCTTCATGGTGGTCTAAAGCGGCACATCCGCCAGGAGAGGAACGCCGAAAGACCCATCTTTCGCGACCTCCTCGCCGACGTCAAAATGACAGCCAAGACTCGAAATAGCCAATAAATAGCCGCGGAGGGATTACCATAGATCAAGCCGTCCCGTTCCGAATTGGAAGTATCACCGAGTGAAGAAAAGGCGGAATTGTCCAACAAGGAGAAAGAAACGAAAACTTCTTTTAATAAACCACAAAAAAAAAAAAGAATTTGTTTTGAGTAAACTCCTAATAGATAACGTTATGAAAATATGTTAAGGTTTACTATTACAGTCCATGGCTTCACCCTATCAAATCTCTACAACCATAGATCTGTATATTGAAATTTAAGTTTTAAATTACAAACCCAACTAAAACTCCTATCATAGACTCAACACCATATGTATGCTGATTAAATGAATACAGAAACTAAATGTTTTGTCCCTATGTCCATCTTGTTATAAGTAAAATTTATGAAATATAAATTAAGACAAAAAAATTGCACTTATGCTGAGGCTGTACAGGTTCCGATCCCTTCACTCTTATCTGTCACAAAATCCTAATAGGACATGAAACAAACAAACAAGAATTAAATTTGTAAATTAATAATGAAATTAAAAGTATTTTGTTGATTAAATTGTGCTGAAAACTTAAGTAAAAAATAACACGTTACAAACTATACGTTCCGATAATGAAACTAAATTCGTAAAAAAGATGTTGAAAACCTTATAAAATCATATGGAATAATTCACCAGCTGGGCTAGTACAGAACGTGGACAAAATCTTTCTCCACCAGTTGACAGGAGACAAAATCTGTTTCTCCACGGGAGCTAGCACGGCGTTAGGGGAGAAAAAATATTTTTCCCTGTTTGACATAACAATGGGACTGTTTCTCCACTTCCTTAGCACGGTGTCACTAATAAGGAAGACATATTTCCACTTTTGACATTTGATGAAGAGATATTTGTCTCTGAGATATTGAGGTGGGGACAAGGTTGAGAATGTCAATAGTGTACTATTTGTGTAATAAAATTAATATTTAGCTGTTATTTTCACTTATTAGTCTCTAAAGAGAGAGTTACCCGAGAACGAGTTTCTACACAATTATAGTAAGGCAAAGAAATGGCGTTTTATTTTGTCACGTTAAATAACGCGTGGAGCCTTCGATCATATATTTCTGTAGATACACAGTTCCGTCTAAAAAGTGGCCCGGCGAAACAAGCACAAACAGTAAATGTGCCTTGTTTCGCTCTCATTCATTCGGTGGCCGCGCGCGATTGTAACGTCAGCGATGCCGAAATGCGTAGTTTATATTGTAAAAATGACACACGTAAAGTGCAAAAGAAGTATGGAATGTCATCTCCAATAAGTATTCTTTATCTTAATTATTAGCGCATTTTTTTATGAGTAAAACACTTTTATTCATATTATGTATTACTAAAATTCAATTTAAAACGCTTGCGTACCATGCCACGATGCGCAAGCATCGCATCTATCTCTTTCTGTCTCGAGTGGCTCACTCGTAGGAAAAAATAGCACAGAGCTAATGATAAGACGCGAGCACATATTCGGAGTAATGGAATGTAGGAGCATTATTATATGAAATGAATTTGTGCTTAATTGCAACGGACTCAGGGCTTATTATCCAATATATTTGTTTTCAAATGTTGTTCATTTCTGATTTCACGGCGTCATTATATCATCGAAACCAGAAGATAATATGTACGACCTTAACAAGGATTTATTTTCATACTTCATTACTTTACTTAGATTTAAATTGGCTTAAATTATATGACACTTTAGAACTTTTTTCAAAATTGTTACTATAATATACATCTATTCTTCTATGTATAGACGGGGTCGATATTTTGTTTGATTTTCTATGGAATTGTGTATCTACAGAAATATATGATCGAAGGTTGGAGCCTAGTAATCGCAGAAATGGTTTGCCGGCTCACTATAAGGTTAGAAGCACCAACACTTTCTTAGCAGTTTCGTCATACAATTTTATATTACTTTCCTTGTAGTTATAACATTACTGGTAAAAAAAAAATTCAGGTTCTAGCATCAGTAAGATTACTAGGTGATGGGAGCTACCAAAGGCGCACTGGCCAGGATCATTGTTTTTCTATAGCTCAAACAACGGTCAGTAAATATCTGACCCAATTTTTAGATGCAGCAATTGAAATGTACTCGTAAGTAAATATCCACTTACTTTCATGTCTGTACTTAATAACTTTCCATAAAAATGCCAAAATATTACCTATTATGATTTAAGATTGTTGCCACAGTGGATGGAGAAGTAGCTAACCAATTTCGGTTGAAACATGGTCTGCCTGATGTTTTGGGTGCAATAGATTGTACCCATATACCCATATTTCAACCGCCACATCCACATAGAATACAGTACAAAAATAGAAAAAGGTTTGCATCTATAAATACCCAATTGGTATTCTAAATTAAAGTACAGTCGACTCTCGTTAATTCGAAACTCGAGGGACTCTTAAAACACACATTGCTCCTGCTCAGACTGCTCAATAACTTTGTTTAAGAGAAAAAGTGCCTGAAATGTTTTTTCATCACTTTCGTTTTGTAGACAGAAGCGTTGTAAGGCATCGAAGGAAAATCGTGCTTCCTTAACTGACACCTCTGTTACATGTTCTGATGTATCGTCCTCATCTTCATCGTTGCTTTTTTCATTCATATCTGTCGCAGATAAAATTTCGCTATCAGTTAGTTCACCTGAGACAGAGACAGCGACTGCTGATTCTTCATAATCCATAAGTATTGGAAGATTTTCTTTTAAGGAACCGGATTTTTTGAAGCACTTGAGAATCGTTAGGGGTGTTACAGCTCTCCATGCCTTGTCAATCAGTAAAATAGCTGTCAAAACCGTAATATTCGCAGCTGCTTGTCAAGAGATTCTAAAACGATCTTAACAATTTCTTTGCGATAGAACGTCTTAAAATTATGAATAATCCCTTGATCCAATGGTTGCAATTTCGAAGTTGTATTCGGCGGAAAGAAGTAGAGTTCCACGTTGGACAATGTAGGAGGACTGTTGTGTACAGTGTAATTATTTAAAAATAGTAAAATTCCGCTTTTGCCGTCTCATGTCCCCATTAACTGTTAAAAGCCAATTGTTAAAAAGTTCTGTCGTCATCCAAGCTTTTCTATTAGCACGATAATAAGTGGGCAACGATTTCACTCCTTTGAAACATCGCGGTTTCATTGCTTTTCCTATCACTAAGGGTTTAAGTTTTTCGGATCTGTCCATATTTACTGCAAATAACACTGTCAACCTCTCTTTACTATGTTTACCCCCGTGACATTTTTCATCTTTAAATGTAAGCGTCTTTTCCGGTAAACATTTGAAAAATAGACCAGTTTCATCAGTATTAAAAATGTCTCGGGCATCATAGTTTTCAATCAAGGTCTTCAATTTACAGTGCCAATCTAAGCAAACTGCATTGTCAACACTTCCACTTTCTCCACAAACTTTTTTAAACACAACTCCATTTCTATTTTTGAAATTCGTAAGCCACCCTTCACTTGCCGCAAAGTTTTTGATACTTAGAGTAGACGCGAAATCTTTTGCTTTTTCCTTCAAGTTTCCACTAATAGACACTTTTTGTCCTCTACACTGTCTTAGCCAAATGACCAGGCTTTCTTCTAGACGAGGAAATTCACCTTCCGTACTCCAGCAGTTTGAGCAGAATTAATTTTCTCCTTGTACTTTATTATGGTTGAGAGAGTACTCAGAGGAATCTTAAATTCTTTTACAACATTACTTTTCTTCTCACCTTCCTCTACTTTTTCGATTAACTTCTTCTTTTCAGCAATCGTCAAACATTTATACTTTCTACGACTCATAATTAACACAAAGTTTTACTCTGCATACCAACGAAAGACTAACAGTAACACAACTACACAAACCAATTCGTGCGGAAGTGTGAACTAAACTATTCATAACAAAAACAAAGGCTCGTGTATGTTGATACAAGTTTGAACTTGTCGCAAAATGTACTTACAATCATTCGACCTCTTTCTCTCTGCAACTTTGAATTATCGAGTGTTGGACGCCGATGAGTTCGAATTAACGCGTCGTTTTATTATATAGCAATGATTTTTTAATACTGGCTGATTCTACTGGCTAATAATACTGGCGTAATATTAAAATTTTCTATATGTTATGTTTCCATAGCAACCCATGTTATTCCTGAAATAAACGTCGAATTCTTTATACGCAACTTTGGTTTTATATTAATTAATTACCCACTAAACCGTGGTTTTCATCAGGTTCAATTCCAAAGCTAGAAGACGTTTCAAATTGGAGCAACTGGAAATTTCGCGTTAAAGTTCTTTTGCGAGCTGCAGATGTTTATGATGTTGTGGACGGCGATTTATGCGATAAAAAGGACGAAGATAAAAAGTCTAAATGGCAAGCAAAGGATGCAAAAGCCCAGGGAATTATAGTGACCCGAGTGTCCGAAAAGGTAATTAGCCAAATTGTAAGTTGTGAGACGGCAATGGAGATGTGGAAAATCCTCGAGACTATTTATGAGAACAAAGGCGAGTTATCCCTGCATTTAGCACAAGAAAAATTTTTCGCGTTACGATGGCAAGGCGAATGCATGGCGGAGTTTCTCGGACGAGTTGAACAGATTTTAGCTACACTAAAAACTTTGGGTGCACCAGTAGCAGACAGTATGGCCATTACGAAAGTTACAACATGTCTACCAGAGGCATACCAACATTTTATTTCAGCCTGGTCAACAATCTTTACTTCTATAATATTCTAAGCATTGCTTGTAGTCTGCCTGAGCTTGAATCAACCTTGCCTGCAAAGTTTCATTGTCTGGATTCATGTCAGCCCTATCATAACACATTTGTAAAGCTTGATCCAGATCCGCCATGTATCTGCTCGCATTTGAAGCCCGCTCTTTCAAGGCCTCAACCCTGTCTGGTCTACTCACCAGAGAAAATGCGCTTACCAACCATTGCAATATGCGACGAATTTCGTTGTAACCGTCCGACATTTTAATAATTAAAGTAAATACAAAACAAACAGAAAAAAAAAAAACAATACCTAATATAACCCCAAATTAAATTGAATGTAAACCCGTTTGACACCGATGTCAAATATATTTGTTACGCATATAAGTACAAATTTACAAAATAACAGGTCCGTAACCGAAAAGTAAACAATCTTCAGTTACGGTTATTAATTGAAGAGCAGAGGCTCGAAGCTAGAAATGGACCATCTACTAATCAGTCAGTAACAGCGCTCAATGCCCATATTATAATATATATATATATATATATATTATATATATATATATATATATATATTTATATATATATATGTAGGATATAAAAAAATAATAATAATGTTAAAAAAAAAGTACTTGTATTGATTAGGATGAAATGACGTGTGAATGAATGCATGTTAGAGTGAATTGTTTTATGGATGCGTGAAGAATGAGTGTACGATGTAAGAAAACGGAAAGACGGAGTGGGCAAGAGGGGAGTTTTAAAGAAAGGAGTACGGTGTCAAGGTGTCAAGTAGTTAAAATTATAAATAAAAAGGTGTTGGAGAAAATATTACCGAAATAAGGTGCTTTATTTATTAAATCCCCGACCCTACAAATTCTCGTCCGGGATATTCAGCGTGATTGTGGGTCGGGACGAAGATTCATTACGATGGAGAAACCGCGTGTCGACGATGGCTTTCACATGGCAGAAGCCATTACGAAGTTTAACGGTGAAGATCTAACGTATTCGTCAATTAAATGGGCTCAAGACATTGATGATAATGCGGAAATATTTAGTTGGACATCGCAACAGAAACTTATAATAGCACGGCGATCGCTTACGGGCACGGCGGAACTATGGCTTCGGTCAGAAAAACCGTTCAAAAGTTATGAAGAACTTAAAACCGCTTTGCTCAAAGAATTCCCAGATTCCGTGAACACTAAAGAGATGCATGAGATTATGAGTACTAGAAAGAAACAAAGAAACGAAACGTGCTATCAATATATGCTAGTTATGAAAGAATTAGGTAGGAGGGCTAAAATTCCTGATTACATCTCCATACAATACATAATCGATGGTATTTCAGATTACGAGAGTCACAAAATTATGCTTTATGGTGTAACAGCGTATTCAGTGCTGAAGGATAAATTGGTCATATATGAAACTATGAAAAATAAGCAACGTGAACGCCCAAAGCAAGAAAAGCCTAAAGCGAGTAAGCTGCCTATAAAACATACTTTAGAACAAAATAGGCATTGTTACAAGTGTGGTGAAAAAGATCATATGGCGAATAACTGCAAAAATGGTGTAAAGTGTTTTAAGTGTAACGGGTACGGCCATATTGGAACGGAATGTAAGTCGCAAGCATTGCCAATACCGTATCAGAAACACGAACCTAGCCACAGAAGAGTGAACTATGTCAGTCGTCAGGTTGGCTGCAGTGAAAACGATAACGACATGAAGTTGCGCCGTAACTATCAATCGTTCTCGAATGAATGTAACTTGCAAGGTCACGATGTGTCGGATGTTAGCAACACCGAAAGAATGTACGAGTATCATACGCCAATGGCGGAGCAGATGTCAAACTCGAATGATAACAAACAAGGCGGTTTGCGTCAGCAGAATGTATTATGTGTAAACAGTGATGGTTCTTTAAATAAATCAGTGAAATTAGTGAAAATGGGCAATAACAGTGTGCAAAGTTTGATCGATACGGGTAGTGATATAAATTTAGTGACGTCGGATTTACTTTCAAAGTTGAATATGCAAACGTTGGTAGACGAAAAGTTAACCTTAGTCGGTCTTGGTTGTAAAAAGGTGTATTCACTGGGTAAGTTTATTACTAATTTAGAAGTTGATGGTCATGTTTATAATACTTGTTTTCATGTTGTGTCACAGGGCGTAATTCCTTACCAAGTTATTCTGGGACAACCTTTTCTCATGGGTACTGTTATTATTATTGATAAGGGTTCAGTGTTAATTAGACCTTGTTCTTACGATGTTACCTATCTGAATTGCTTGCCTATTTTTACCAACGACGTATTTGATATACGACACAGGAATTCAGCAGTAAATGAGTTAGTAAAAAATTATAAACCTATGAAAGTTAAGGAAGCTCCTATTAGGATGAAAATCGTATTGAAAGATGATATACCAATAGCTCAACGTCCTCGTAGATTTGCTTTGACAGATAAAATATAGTAAAGCAACAAATACAAGAATGGCTCGATAAAGGTATCATAAGACCAAGCTATTCGGAGTATGCAAGTCCTTTAGTTTTAGTGCGTAAAAAGGATGGAGGTATGAGAGTGTGCATAGATTATAGAAAAATAAAGCAAAAGATGGTTAAGGATGAATATCCTTTACCAATTATTGAAGACCAGATTGACAAATTGTCGAAGGTCAGAGTGTTTAGTACTCTAGACTTAAAAAATGCATTTTTCCATTTACCTATACATGAAGATTCAGTGAAATATACAGCTTTTGTTACTAGCAGCCCTGAAGGTCAATTTGAATTTTTAAGGGCACCATTTGGTCTATCTATTTGTCCTAAGTATTTTTCAAGATACATCAACAATATATTTAGAGATGTTATTGCAAGTGGTATAGTTTTATTATTCATCGATGATTTAATCATACTCTCTAAAGACGAAATGCAAGCAGTAGAACATTTAAAAGAAGTACTCAAAGTCGCTTCAGAGTATGGATTAGAAATAAACTGAAAGAAAACTCACTTGCTACAGCACTCAGTGGAATATTTAGGTCATGTAATCAGCAATGGTATTGTGAAACCCTCTCCCGACAAAAGTCAAGCAGTTGTCAGATTTCCTGAACCGAAAACACTGAAGGAAGTACACAGCTTTATCGGATTGACTTCATATTTCAGAAAGTTTATTAAAAATTATGCACTGATTGCAAAACCATTGACCGATTTATTAAAGGAAAGTCAATTTCATTTTGATGAGGAACAGAAGAATGCATTTGAAGAATTAAAATTAATGTTGTGCTGTGATCCTGTATTGAAAATATTTGATAGTGATTTAGAAACTGAAGTGCACACAGATGCTTCGAAATATGGTTATGCTGCGATACTGATGCAGAAGGATCCCTATGATGGAAGCATGCATCCGGTCCATTATATGAGTCGGAAAACAAGTGAACTCCAGCAAAAGTGTAGTAGTTATGAGTTGGAAGCACTGGCAGTTGTCGAAGCATTGAAGAAATTCAGAAAATATCTTATAGGAATACATTTTAAAATAATAACAGATTAGGAAGCATTTCAGAAGACTTTATCTAAGAAGGAGATTCCGGCCAAAATAGCAAGATGGATTATGTTCTTACAAGATTTTGATTATATTATAGTACACAGGCAAGGTGATAAAATGAAGCATGTCGACTCCCTAAGCAGAAACATAGGTGTTATACACATAGAACTACAACTAAGATTTACTCAAGCTCAGTCAAGCGATGATACTTTAAAAGCTATAAAAGAAATACTTCAACATGGAGACTATGAGGACTATATTTTAGAAAATGGAATTATTTATAAAGGTATAGAGAAAAAATTGGTTGTACCCGAAATGTTGGATTATGAGATGATAAAGAAGACACATGGAATGGGACATTTTGCAAAGAAAAAAATTAAAGATATATTAGAAAAGGATTATTACATTAAAGAAATAGACAGTAAGATTGAAAAAGTAATTTTAAATTGTATACCATGTATATTGGGTTCAAGAAAGTCAGGGAAGAAGGAAGGCTTCTTAAATCCTATCCCTAAAGGAGATTTACTATTACATACATTACACTGTGATCATTTAGGACCTTTTGACACAACAAAAAAATTGTACAACTACATTTTAACTGTGATTGACGCATATACTAAGTTTGTTTGGATTTATCCAACCAAATCATTAACGGCTAAAGAAACCGTAGAAAAATTGAAATTACATCAAAAAGATTTTGGAAACCCGAGCTGCTTTGTCACTGACAAAGGCACAGCATTCACTGGGAAAGAATTCGAAGACTATTGCAATGATGAAAATATTAAACATGTGAAGATTACTACCGGAGTACCTCGTGGCAATGGACAGGTAGAAAGGATGAACAGAATCATCTTATCTGTTTTGTCTAAAGTGTGTATAGAAGAGCCTACACAGTGGTATAAACATGTTAGCGGAATACAGAGATCAATAAACAGCACTTACCAACGGTCAATTAATACTTCTCCATTTGAACTACTGATTGGAACAAACTTAAAGCAAAACGAAGATCTTAACATTGTGGAATTAATGGAAGAGGAGAACCGTTTAGATTTTTCAACCAGAAGGGATAATTTAAGGAAAGAAGCAAAAATTCAACTTTTTAAAGTTCAAGAAGAAAATAGAAAGACATTTAATAAGAAAAGAAAAGGTGGATTTAAATACAAAGTAGGAGATATTGTTGCCATTCAGAGAACACAGTTTGGGAATAATTTAAAAATTAAACCTAAATTCTTTGGTCCATATAAAGTGATAAAGTCAGTTGGTAATGATAGGTATGAGGTTCAGAAGGTAAATATTAATATAGAGGGGCCTAAAATTACTAGTACATCTGTTGATTTTATGAAAAAGTGGTCTCAGAACTTGAGTGAGTAATTTGTGCCATACAACAAATTATTATTTTCCTAACTTAGACAGTGAATATATAAAGTACAGTATAATTTTTGTAATAACCTAACAGTATGTTGTAGTAACTTAACATTTAAAATAAAACAACAATTGCAGTGTAAAGAAAATATAAGTTTTAAAGTTTTACTATTGTAAAAAATAAATGTAATTCGTCTAAAGAAGGTAAAATACTTTGATGTGTAAACTGGCGGATTGTACCGTTGATGGTACTTAAAATTACTGCATGTACTTATTGTTATTAGTGTAGATTTTTACTACTGTTGCAATTATAATTTGGTTTGAAATAATGTTGATAAGTAAGTTATGTTCAAACTTATTCAGATGTTAAAGGAATAAAATGCCTATTTGCTTGAAAGCCTAATAGAGTAGTAAAGTCAAACTTAGAATTAATTTAGAGTCTTGCATGCTATTTAGTATCAGTCTAGGGGCAGCCTGAATAGCAGGATAGCCGAGTTGTAGGATATAAAAAAATAATAATAATAATGTTAAAATAAAAAAAAGTACTTGTATTGATTAGGATGAAATGACGTGTGGAATGAATGCATGTTAGAGTGAATTGTTTTATGGATGCGTGAAGAATGAGTGTACGATGTAAGAAAACGGAAAGACGGAGTGGGCAAGAGGGGAGTTTTAAAGAAAGGAGTACGGTGTCAAGGTGTCAAGTAGTTAAAATTATAAATAAAAAGGTGTTGGAGAAAATATTACCGAAATAAGGTGCTTTATTTATTAAATCCCCGACCCTACATATATATGTTACCGGCCAAACCCGATTTTACGATAAACTAGTTTTTCCTAGGCCAAACTAGTTCATCCTATAAGCATTAGGATAAACCGGTACAGACTAGGCTAAACTGGTTCATCCTACGGCCGATAGGAGAAACTAGTTTATCCTAGGCTGACCTAGTCGAGCCTGATATGAATAAGTATACTTCAGGATAAACTAGTTTGGCCTAGTCTATAAATAGGGACTAATAAAACACCAGAATTTATAGAATCATTATGCATTTATGAATTAAATTAAAATCAATTTCACTTATTTTGGCATGATGTGCTCTGATGGCATTTGGAATTGCAGAGCACCATTTTTTTCTTGCATTTGCACCTATTTGTTAAACAATTTTTTACGCAGCTGCACCTCACAAAACCTTGCCCTGATCCAATCGAATGTTTAGTGGCTGCAGTCCTCAGAGATATTTCAATATCTCGGTTAACGTCGCCCACATCTAAAAATTTCTGGATGCAAATATCAAATTCAGTTCTGAAAAAAAAACAAGTAATTAATTTATATTCAAATTCAAAAAAGTGTTTGAAAAATATGGTAATCGATCTTACCTGCAATATAATTTTTGCAATACACCATGTTTGGTGCCAACTTTGTAAAGGCCCTCATCATTTTTCTGAAGAATAACCCCAATGATGTTTCTGAGGTCACCTCTGCCTTTGTCTACATCTGGAATTGGTATAGTGATGTTGTCTCCAATGTTGGCAGGTGGATGGGATTTGTCTGAAGAAGCTTTCATTTTTTTAGCTTGCTTTTTAAGATTTTCTGCCGCCGCTTTTCTAGCATCTTGAATGTTCTGTGTGTCAAATTCCACAAAGCCAACATCACCATCTTCACTCTGGTTAGAATTTGAATCCTCTTCGATAACTTTTCTGAGGTCGTCCTCATCCTTAATATCATTTATTATTTCTTGCGGCAACGATGAAGTCGAAAGCCCTACTCTAGGCTCAATCCCAAATAAAGCCTTGTAAGGCGATTGTTTTATTCCGGAATGAAAGGCGCGGTTTTTCATAAACTGGACATACCTTAAGCCCTCCGACCATTTCGTTGAATTGTTGTCCTTCAACCAAGAACTTATCATGTTCTCTATGTCTTGATTAGCGCGTTCAACGGAACCCTGACTTTGACTGTGCCTTGGTTTTCCATGCACAATTTAAGTTCTGACCAAAGAGAAGCGAGCTCACTTATCACATTATTGACAAATTCTCTGCCATTGTCAGATTGAAGAATGCACGGCGCTCCTATAGTTAAAAATATATCATTCAAGTGGTAAGCCACTTCTGCCGCTCTCTTAGATGTTAACGCACGCAGAAGAACAAATTTTGTTAAATGGTCTTGGTATACCATAACAAACTTAAACTGTTCATCTGGTTGTGTCTGAAAATCGATCAAATCCACTTGACATCTGCTATTCATTTCAGAGTGAAGGTTAGGCTTTGAAACTAGTCCTCTCTTCTTTTTTGTCTTTTTTTGTTGACAAACATCACACATTGATAAATAGAGGCTTATCATTTCTTTTGTGATATTAGCATATTTTTTTGATGTCTCTGCTAACATCCTGTCACGACCACCGTGTCCAACTGCCACGTGAGCTGCATCAATCACATCATATAGCTCGTCAGCCTGTAATATTTTATATTCCCTTCCCTTCGTGCTATAAGTTTTTTCACATCACCAATTTTTAGCACACCAAATCGTTTCAGTCGTCTTTGTTGTAAAGGTGTCTTTTTTTCCGACTTCTCAGCGTCTTCCACTTGTTCAACCAGTTCCGAATACATATCTGATGACAGGACATTATAATGAGAAGATTTTTTGATTTCACTTTCCAAGATTTCTGTTAAAAACTTTTCTCTCCACTGTTTTTGATCGGCTTGTCTACTAGATGTAGAAGGCTCATCCATGATAATACAAAACAAAACTGTATAATATATTAAAAATATTATTTTACTAATATTTGTCTTTAGAAAACAAAAGTAACAGCTGACACGTTCTCAATTCAGAAGTCCTCAAAGCAGAATGATCGTTTTAAATCAACAAGCGCGGCAAGTGGAGAGGGCGGGGGTCGCGCGGGGCGTGAGAAATACGATCGGGGGATTACCCGCGTGCACAGGTCTCGACACGTCTCGCTTAAGCATTTTTACTAAGCAGAATTAATATAGACTAGGCCAAACTAGTTTATCCTGAAGTATACTTATTCATATCAGGCTCGACTAGGTCAGCCTAGGATAAACTAGTTTCTCCTATCGGCCGTAGGATGAACCAGTTTAGCCTAGTCTGTACCGGTTTATCCTAATGCTTATAGGATGAACTAGTTTGGCCTAGGAAACACTAGTTTATCCTAAAATCGGGTTTGGCCGGTAACATATATATATACTGGGTGGCGCAAAAGTACTGGCACTAAAGAAAATACTTTTATTTTTTTTACATGACATTTTCTGTCATTCTGTTGTTGAAAATTGTGTAGTGAACAAATGTAAAATACACTGAAAATAAACATGGACCGTTTTACTCCCCAAGAACGTGGAATAATTGTGTCAATGTTCTTACGGAATAATTCATCAGTGATAAGAACACAACGTGAATTTCGTCGACGATTTCCCCACCGTCCGGCACCGATTGGTCGCACAATTCGACGCTTTGCCACACGCCTTGAAGCAACTGGCTCAACATTGGATAGACCTAAGTCTGGGAGACCAAGAACAGGCCGTTCAGCTGAAAATATCAATGCTGTGCGCGAAGATGTGGAAGAGTGTCCAGAAACATCAACGAGGCGACGTGCCACGCAATTGGGCATTTCCAGACGGACCCTGCAGCGTATTTTGGTGAAAGACTTAAAGATGTTCCCGTATAAAACTCAAATGACTCATCAGCTGCTGCCTGCTGACCACCGAGCTCGTCTAGATTACTGCCAGCGCGTCATAAACCTCAACCTTGAAGAGGATGATTTTCCTTCAAAATTGGTTATGAGTGACGAAGCGCATTTCCATCTCTCAGGGCATGTCAATAAGCAGAATACTCGGTTCTGGGGCACTGATAATCCGCGCATTATTCAAGAAACACCTCTACACCCACTAAAAGTTACTGTATGGTGTGGCATCTGTGTTGACAGAGTGATCGGACCCTATTTTTTCGAAGACGCTGGAGGCAATGCGATAACTGTCACTGGAGAACGCTACAGAACCATGTTACGTGAGTTTTTGATACCCAGTTTGGACGAATTGGGGCTGGAGCACATCTGGTTTCAACAAGACGGCGCTACGGCACACACAGCGCGCGACACTATGGACTTAGTGAGGGACGCTTTTCCAGGCCGAGTTATCTCTCGTTTTGGCGATTTGCCTTGGCCTGCAAGATCACCCGATTTGACCAGTCCAGACTTCTTTCTTTGGGGTTTTTTGAAATCTCGGGTATATGTGAACAAGCCACAGACTCTCGCAGCTCTAAAAGAAAACATTCGTCAAGAAATAACGAACATATCGCAGGAAGTGTTACGGCAAGTTATGCAAAATGTCATAAATAGGGCTCAAATGTGTATCAACTCTGGAGGTCACCATTTAAAAGACATCATCTTTAAATCCTAATGGTACGAAATTTAATGGCACAAATATACATTTAAAAAAACCTAAATCTAGTTTTCTCATTTAGAAAAAATGTTATAGCTGAACCAAATAGGGTCTTTACTTTTGCGCCACCCAGTATAAATGTTTTCAATGTGGTAAAACAGGGCATGTTAAAAAAGAATGTAAAGTCGGTCTTAAGAAGGTTAGTACTCGTATGATATGTAATTACTGTAAAAAGCCAGGACATTTGATACAATTCTGTTGGTTGTTAAAAAATAAAAATAAAGGTAACAACAATATTGGCAATGATGCAAACTCAAACGCACTATGCGTTTCAGTCTCGTTAGCGTCGCACACATCCCAGATAACCCATAATTGGATCATGGATAGTGGGGCTTCGGAACACATGTGCCATAATGAAAGTTTATTTACCGAGTTTAGGTCTTTGGAAGTTCCTAGAAAAATAATAATAGGCAATGGGTCCAATGCTGTAAATGTAGGCAGTATAGAGTTGGAAGCTTTTAATGGGGAAGAGTGGCTTCACAGTACTCTTCACAATGTTTTGTATGTGCCAGATATAGAATTTAATTTATTTTCTGCCAGTGCAGCAACAGAGATGGTGTATGGTAAAATAGTCGCTATTGCTTACAAATCGGACAAGTTATTTGTGATGGAATTTAGGTGTCTCAAAGAAAAAAGATTGGTCTGACAGGTCACTAAGAGTCTTTTGGAGTGGCATAATAAAATGTGCCACCAAGATATTGTACAAGTAAAAAATATTTTGAACTGACATAATATCTCTTACAATCGTTCTCAAAGTAAAGGTGAGTTTACATGTGTACCATGCTTACAAGGTAAACATCACAAAAGTTTTTTTCCTTTGAGTGATTTTAAGTCGCAAAGGCCAGGTCAATTGTTACATTTAGATTTGTGTGGACCTATGGAGGTTACATCGTTAGAAGGAGCAAGATATTATTTGGTTATCAAAGATGATTTTTCGAAATTTAAGACGGTTTATTTTCATAAACATAAAAGTGAAACTTTTGAAAGATTTAGAGCGTTCGTTATTTATGCTACACAAAATCTAGGTCACAAAGTAGAGATCATTCGAAGTGATTGTGGTACCGAATTTTTAAATCAAAGAATGAATGAGTTTACTGAAAGTATGGGAATTGTGCATCAGACTAGTGTAAGTTATACACCGGAACAAAACGACCGGCCTGAAAGAGAGATACGCACAATAACGGAGTGTGCTAGGACAATGTTATTGTCACATAATTTGCTCAAAAACTTATGGGCAGAGGCAACGAACACATCCGTATTTGTTCTTAATAGGACTGGTAAAAGTCGAACTCCGAACGTTACTTCGTATGAGATTTGGTTAAAAAAGGATCGTTATGATATTTCTTTATAGCGGGAGTTTGGTTCACGCGTGTCTGTGATGGTGCCGGATCAAAATCGAAAGAAATGGGATTCAAAGTCGGAAATCGGTTATTTTGTCGGGTATGGTGAAACAACGAAAGGTTACCGTGTGCGGTGTGTGTAAGTGTTAAAATATGTTTTGTTGTTTCTTTTACACAGTTTTTTTTTTCTACACATTGTTTAATATGTTCTTGTTAGTGCCTATTTAAGTTGTGCTTGAATTAATTTAAAATATTTGTTGAGGGGGGGGTGTAATATTTAAATTTTCTTTATGTTATGTTTTCATAGCAACCCTTGTTATTCCTGAAATAAACGTTGAATTCTTTTGAACGCAACTTTGGTTTTATATTAATTAATTACCCACTAAACCTTGGTTTTCATCATCTATCATTATTTTATTTGATAAGACAACTGAGTCCATTTGGTTAGTAAACACTAAAAAAGTAATAAATAATATCCTAACGTTAGTACATCATATAAAATTAAATAATATAATAATAGTACACAGTAGTAACTGCTAAAGGCAATTCTTAACAATTTATACGTATGCCACTTTGTGAATTAATTTATTTGTAGGAACTGGACCCGCATTCGGGTGATCCTCCATAATTTTCCTAAACTGCGATCACTATATAACGTGGGTAGATCAGGCAAGGAGGCAATATTTAATAAAAATAACGTTTTTAATATAAGCTCACAAAAATGTATTAACTAATTATAAAA
>JAYEAL010000230.1:0-235707 GCA_036419045.1 Scirpophaga incertulas
AAGTGACAATCTGGGATTTATAGTGTGGCTTCCTCAGAAAAAGTTATCTCGTGGTAATTTTATTTTTTACTCAAAATATATTATTTGAGTATTTATTGATAACTTATTAAAGAACAAGTTTTAATTATCAATAAAAGAAAAAAAAATATTAAAAAAAAATAAAATAACAAAAAAAAATATAAAAAAAATATTAAATTAACTAAATAAATTAATAATTAAATATTAATTAATAAATAAATTAAATATTAATAAATAAATTAATTAATTAATTATTATTTTATTATTATTATTATTATTTAATTAATTATTATTATTAATTATTAGTTAATTTTAAATTAACTTATTAAAACTTCAATTTTAATTAAAATTTTCAATTTGTAAACACAAACAAAACAGCGCGAAGCGAACGAATCAGTCAAATTGTCAATGTCAATTATTTGACATATTTGATTTGACATCTAAACGTCAAATAGCGCTAGCGTCTTTGCGGAATTTGATGTAAACTAATTCATTTTGTTCATTATGTGGCAACCTTGGGATTGATCTCGGATTAGCTAAGGTGATGAATATCCTGATTGAAATATACTTACGTTTCTCAAAAGTGAGACTTAGATTAAATGTGCTACTTAACTTAAGTAATAAGATAAGTTAACATTGAAATACCGACCCTTAATTTTAACGGTGAGCCATGGTTTAAATCGAGTATGACCCGTTAACACTAGAATAATAATAATTATTATTAAGATAATAATTGTTTACAATATAAATATCCTAGCGATGCTTGTTTAGCGCACCAACACGTCGACGTAATACGCTAGCTCACGGATATTGTGACCGGGATACATTCAACGTACGCCATTTAATTTTAACAGTGAGCCATGGTTTAAATCGATTATGACCCGTTAACTTTTTTAAAGTTATCTTAAAAGTTAATCCGTTTACACGTAGAAATGTTAACTTTGTTAATTAAAAGATTAACAAGTGAATGTACACCTATGCCAATCAGCAATATTACAGTATGTAATACTGGCACATATAAATGGCGAGTAGATTGACCGCATCGCACTAATAACTATCAACCAAACCAAAAACATACTGGAACTATCTCACTAACGTAACATATTAAATTCGTATAGGACGACCGTCGTATAGGTTTAAGATTCTGGTTGATGCCAATCGCTCTATCCCACTAATTTATAATAGCCAGCGTATCAAACAGTGATAGCGTTACGTGTTCGTGAAAAGCCTGCCATGTGAAATGTTACGTTAGTCGTAGACGTAGTTAGATACAGACAGGAATGTGTCATTTCACAGAACAATAAAACATTCATTTAAACATTGATAGTTGTGATTTACATTTATTTAAACTCGATAATAAAATGATCCTTCATACTTTGAGTTATTGGGCACTCATTTTACAATTTGACGTTGAAAGTACCAAACCCGGTCTTTGTTTCCTGACTATGTTGTTTTATCAATGTAAGATTTTCTATCATCTAAATAAATAAAATTGAAAATCTTACAAATATAGATAGCGCTTTTGTCCTGAGATAAGCCAAAACTTTATTAATTTGTCATGAATTATTCTTTAAAAAATTATGTAAAATGATTAAAATTTTTCGCAAAACCATATGCCACTAACCTTACCAACTAAACTGAGCGCAAAAGCCTTGGAATTATGAATAGGGGCCGCGCCCTGAGAAAAAGACATAATCAGCGTTCTTCTAGAAAGAAGACATATGCGCTTGAAAAGGCACGCACTAAAGTGGCTCCGGCTTCGAATGGATGGGAGCATTATTTTTCTATGATCATAACAGTATCTTCTTGGTAGTCTGTGATCATAACTTTTTTATTATCATAATCTGTGGAACTGTGGAACGTTTTAAAAAAAGAGTAAAGAAAACGGAAAAATAGCGAAGGAAGGAATTTCTAATTTCAAACGTAGCGATAGCTATTGTGTTTGTTGTGTTTATATCGTTTTAG
Source organism: Scirpophaga incertulas (assembly GCA_036419045.1). Lineage (NCBI taxonomy): Eukaryota > Metazoa > Arthropoda > Insecta > Lepidoptera > Crambidae > Scirpophaga > Scirpophaga incertulas. Next base: position 1,984 of record JAYEAL010000230.1, read on the forward strand.
CAGAGTTAAATTCATAATGACTAAGAGGAAAAATAAGCCCTTGATAGATTCTGACTCCAGCAGCGAATGCTCTGATATGGATTCGGTAAGCTTTCGTATAATGTAATATCGTAGGTTAGAGCTCACGTCTGCTTATTGACAGCAAACGACATTCTCGACTGGCGTATTTAGGCCAAGATCAATGTTGTCCGTTCTTATTCGTCATATTGCGCATTACCTAAACAATTAAAATGACTGTACTATATAAATTATCAAAATATACATCTAGAAAAGAAGATAAACAAAACTAAAACACATATTCATCTTATGTTCTACGTTAATATTTGGCTTACATGTCCAAATTCAAATCTATTTGAAGGAGCATGACTCATGTTATTTTCAAATCAACACTCTGTATTTAATTAAAGCATTGCTTGATAGTAAAATTTGATTGTTTACATACATATCAAATCCTTTTCATGCATTCAACATTCTGTGATCTTGATGTATCATTCATCAAATCAGATAATTTTGAATGTAAAAAAGGTATCATTTCATTACATAATTTGGGGTGGAGATTTTCACTTAACAATATCTACAGATAGTTAATCAAATGCTTAATTTTACTGAGAGTTAAATAATTCTCAGGTGTACATATTTCTTTGTTAGAATAGTACTGGTACATAATCTGCAAATATTGTGTTGATTCTGTTATTTTAGTAATCTCCATAATAGCTGTAACTGGGTATAAATATTAGAATCCACATACATGTTTTTAGTATTTAGGTGGAAGTTAAATGTAATATACATTTTATATTTTAGTGGGCTTAACATAGTAATCATTATCATGTATACATTTTGAATTTGTTTATGCAGACAAATTCAAATATGATTACAACAATAATTATAATCTATGATGAGCACATTAATACATTAAATGGCATATAACATTAATTGGTAAAATTATTACCTTAGCATTATTATATTCATGTATCACTATATCAGTTTTAGTACCCATAAGAAATCAATTTTAAATTAAATTGCAAGTTTTGTCATTTTAGTATGATCACCTATAACGGTGTTAGCTCACATTACAAGTAGAATGAGACATTATGTTTATTAAAAGTCTAACATAGCAACAGTCACTTCTGACACTAAAATTTCACATACAAAACTACTGCCAAAACTATCTTTATATGTTTATACACTCCCAACTCAAGGTTAAGTCAATGATAATAAATATTGTTGGCAATCATAAACATTTTTCCATATTCTACTAATGTATTTTTTTTTTATTATAACATTTCAAATAATTTGTGCTCTATAAAGTTTTGCTGAGTGGAATTTATTATTTATTGTTCTCAAAGAAATTAGAAATATTTTAAGGGTCTGCCTAGATACCTCTACTTTTCCATGGTTGTACTACAAAATACCTTATAAATGCACATTTCCGTATTCATGTTTGATGGATAATAATTTGTGGGGGTTCTAGATTTTACTTTAAAAAAATGTTAATGGATAAATTACCTGGACCTAGCACTACCATTACTCATATTTACCATATAGATATCTAATGTGACTCGATTACTTCCAGAACACAAACTGATAGTTTTATAAGTAGATCACTAAGTGCAATAATATAAATATGCAATTCGATTGATTTGAGATTAAATATTTTGACCTGTGATAGTAATAGTTCCTATGCATCTATACTGGGCATAGTCTTTAGCTGTATTTGATATTGTGCAAATACAGATTAAATCACATGTCATAACTAAGTAATCACATGTACTATTACGACTTAAAGTTAGGTGGACAGTTAATTAACAGTATTAACTTTGGCTTTAAGCAAAATTTAGATTTTTTTGTATGTTCTATACACTATATCTACAGTAGTTAAGAAACAATGGTGGTGCTGTGGTCGCTGCATTGGTTTGTAGTGCCATTAGAATCGGAAGAAACTGAGAGCCAGAAACCAATGTCTTTCTTAGGTTTTATAATTGGGTTTTGACATTTTTTTAAATTCAATATATAATAAGAGTTCTCTTTTAAGTGAGAAATATTGTAGAACCAACAGTACACCTGCACCTATTACTTTTGAAGATACATCGACATGTTTGCGGCGCTGTCGCGGGTCGCTCAAAAACGCTCCATACTAAAAACACTGCAATCGTGACGTCATAACTAAGTAAACTCTTCAAATTTGTATGAGCGTATAAACAAATTTCAAAATAACTTTGTTATTTGTACGTTTATAGGTATACTTTCTATATAAAAAAATGTTACATTTAATGTGAGAATGCTAGAAATGTGTTTGTTTCATTAGAATTACGTAAATAATAATTGCTCATTTTTTATAAATCTAAAAACAATATAAATTAATAATTAAACTGAAACTTCTATATTAACATACTTTCATGAGATATAAATTGTTCAAATCAGATAATGGCCATAATCAGTTGTAGTCGTCTACCCTATTATAAATTTATATATGTAAATTTATTTGATGCTTCTCCAATGTAAAAAATCATCAATAAGTGTAAATAACCCATGAAAGAAATTTAATAGTGTATGTGAAGTTGGCCAATCCATGCTGGATTAGTGTGGTTCAGTGGAAATGTGATCATGTGTGATGATGAAGTTCGATTTTACGAATAGAATGGAATTAAAACCAGTCATTTGAATACATAGTGTTTCAGGGCTGGCAAAATAATGTTTAGTGTATGTATATTGATGATAAATTAATTATAGTAAATTAATCATTGTAATTCAATAAACTATTTTTTGATGTTGTGGTTATTATCTAACTTATAATGGTTTGTAAATATTATATTGTATGCTGTGAAACACTCTGTATATATACAGCTTAACGTCAGGCTATATGTTATTAAAATTTTTTGCAGCAATTTTTAAATCTAGCTAAGAAGAAAAAGAAAACGGATTCCCCTCCTCCAGCTAAAACTAAGTCAAAATCTTCAGACAGTGAATCGGATTATGATGAAGCAGAAAAGAAAAGTTGTAAGTATACTGGTACAATTTTATCCAAACCTTATGTTTCAAAAGTTATCAGTCATTAACATTAGTCATTCGAGTCACAATCTAGAGTTAATTAATCTATGTATACTTAACTTTTTGTTTAATTACAATCTGCATTTTTTTTATACAAAGGGAAGAAAAGGTTGTTGTCAATGCAGAAATCAACAGTTTTAAGATATTTGTGTGTGTCCATATTGATTGCAGTGGCTGTCTGTATAGAACTTCTTTAAATAATTATATAATGCCAATCATGAATAATGATAAAATATATTATAAGTGATTTTTTTTTTATTTTAGAACAAAATCTAGGTCCTTTCATTACAATGCATAAACAAAAAATGTATGATAAATAATTAAGAAATTATATATTAACAGAAATATTTAGGGATCTAGGTATGTTTACAAGAGATGGTAAATATGAGGCTGACATTGAGAGAAGAATAATCGTAGAAAACAATCTGAATTTGGCTCTAAATAGCTTCATTATAGTAGTAGTATTAGTTAAAAATTTACGTCTGGCATGGACGAATGATGATTCTTACTTTTATGTATCTATATATATATAAGTAGGATTTGAGTAGTGAAATCTGGCTGGATGATAAATAATAAATTGTTAAATAATGTGATAAGAGAAGTGTGAGGTGTAAAGGTAGGTGTAGTGAATAGATGTGACTTATTACAATTATTTGAACACGTAGAAAGGATGGACAAAGACAACTGCTAAAAAAATTATATGAATAAGTATGAATCGACAACCAATAAGGATTTCATGTATAATATTTCTGATCAAAAACAGTTCATCCCCCAGCAATTTTTTCAGTTTGCCCCTCACTATACTTCTGAACATTCCTATTGTAAGATTTGACCTTTACAAATATATATACATGCATAAGCCCTTAAATGGCAGTAAAGGGATATAAAGTCTTGACCTTCTTCTCACTTCTTATTTTAATTACCTCCCATAATAAGATCACTAGTTCACTGATCTCTTTTTTTTTGTCCTTTCTTTTATGGTATTCAGTAATAAACTCCTCAAGTCGGCTTAGTTTTATAAAACAATATATACAAACTTTTTTATGAGGTATAGTATAATTTTAGGTTATAATTTTGTTGAGAGATTTTAGGCTATTTATATATCTGTACGCACTGATACTTTGTGTGCTTTATACTGCCTAATACTCAATGATTAGAGTGATAAAGCTTTTTATTTCATATTTTTAATAGACAGAATTTAAACTGTTCTCGAAACCACTAGAACACACAAAAATATAATCAAAATCAATCGCGCATATTAAATCTTCAGTGAGCGTCGATGGCGCTGTGGTCTCGGCACTGGTTTGTGCGCCGCATAGAATCGGAAGGCCCGCGATCTAATCCCCACCGTGTACCAATGTGTTTTTCGTTCCGAATTTCATATGTACATTTATCCGACGCTCCTACGGTGAAGGAAAACATCGTGAGGAAACCTGCGTATATCTGCGAAGCGATTCAAAGGTGTACGTAGTCAACCAACCCGCACTGGGCCAGCGTGGTTGACTAAGGCCTAATCGCCCTAACGTAGGGTAGGCTCGAGCCCCACGGTGGGGACGTATATGAGCTGTGATGATGAAATGTGAATATTTGTTTTCCAATGATTTACGAATCTGCATTACCCAAAGGTTAATTGATAAATCCACCATATCTAATATTTGCATATAAAGTTTACCTAAACAATTGGCTGCCTTGGACTCAATCGAGAAACGTGCTAGGAAGCTCATTGGTGACTCACATAGTAGAGGCTAAACTGCAGAGCCTCGATCACCGACGCAAGGTAGCCTCTATGGCCATCTTTTATCGGATGCATTTCGGAGAGTGTGCGATGGAATTGCACAATTTGATTCCAGCATCCCCATTCCATCTCAGGGGAACTAGACGGCGGTTGCGCTTCTACCCTTATGTTGTTGATATACCACCTATACGCACTAAGCGTTCCGCTTCTACTTTTATAATGCGCACAGCAAAGGAGTGGAATTCCCTCCCGCCGGATATTTTCCCTGATAAATACAATCTGGGCCTTTTCAAGGCAAGAGTGAATAGGCACTAGCTGGACAGGCATGGACCATCTTCGGCCTCATCGTCACTTACCATCAGGTGAGATCGAGGCCAAATGCCTGTCCACAATACATAAAAAAAAATACACAGCCAAAATTAAATTTCAGCAAAATCTGCATCGTCTTCAAGCTCAGACTCTGATAGCGATGCAGGCAGCGCCATGTCCCACAAGTCTGACGAGAGAGAGCAGAGACGAAGCTCTCGCAGCTCGCGCAAGTCATCCTCGGACCATTCTGACGACAACAGACCCGAGCCCAAGAAGGTGGAGCTGCGAAAGAGTACGGATAGCAACAGTTCCACAAAAAAGAAGGAGACGAAAGATACTTACAGTGAACCTGAAGAAGGTAATTGTACTCTGATAGATTGTGTTGATTTTGTATTGTCTGTAGTGCAGATGCAACGGTGTTTCATAGTGGCCAAATAATATTTAAAGGGAATACAAATTGGATATTCAATAGACCCAAGGCGCTTGTCTAAGACACAAAAACTTAATACATTCAATATGAAAGCAAAACTTTTAATTAATACCCCTAGTTGGTTGTTAATTCAAGAGTAGCTAGCTAGCTACAGACGCGATGGTGCTTAATAGATTGCTGTGTAATATTCGTTGTACGCTGACTCACGAGACGTATTTTTGAATCATTAGACGTGAATTTGGAATTCGAATACGAATAGAAATCGTGCGCGAAATTATTTTCTACTGCTTACAATTTTATAGATTTTTGAATCACTCGAATTCAGTGTTGTCATTAAAAACAAATTTTTAATTAGATTCCGTTTCACGCAGAAAAATTTAAAATCACAACAATAAAAATTTAAATATATGTACTCAAACAATATTTACTATAATTATGGACCTATTTACAAGCTTTACATTAACCAAAGTAAAATCACTGTCAAAGTCACTTCAGCGTTGGATATTCTACTAGTAGAAATCAAAAACGAGTGGGTTGAACCACTCGTTACACAACACACGAAATGAAAGTTCACAAATAGTGAATTCGGTAATTCGTATACGAATCTTACGATTTCGAATGCGAATTGGGTTTCTATTGTTTCAAAAATTCGTCTCCAGGGCTGTCGACACTTATAATAAAAAAATAATATTTACTTAGTTTGTAAGGGAAAAATTGTAGCCTGTTTAGTGCTAATATGTTTGCTTATTATATTTTTTATTTGTTTATGGAGATACCACCATTAAATATTATTTCTACTAGTCCTGAAACAACCAGTATAATAAATTACCTACCCCCTAAGCTACACAAAATAATATGTTTTTTTTTTTCACCCCATTATTTATGTGCGTGTATGTTTATGAGCGTATTCTGATAATCTCTTTACAGGAGAAGTATCGTCGGATTCATCAGAGAATGACTCCATTGATTCTGAAGAGGAGTTTGATGACGGGTAAATATTTACATTAATAATGTAAGAAAAATAAATATTTCTAAGACTTGCATCAATGAGCCTAGTCGAAAGTAAACATACATATACCTACAATCATCTGCCTCACCGGGATTCGAACCTGGGATCTCTGAGATGGTGACACCTTGAAACCGACTAACTAACCACTCGGCTACAGAGGTCGTTAATTTATTAATAATATAATTAGTTTAATTAGACAAGTGAATATTCAACATTAAAAAAAAAACATATCTCATCCAATTTCATCTTAGTATTTAATATTTAAAAATGCTAAATAAACATGGAAAAATTAATTCAAGAAAATGTTACTAATTTTGTCCATTGATAAAAATTTTATTTTATTTATGTCAAAGGCATTATTAGGTCCAACCTTAAATTTGTATTCAATTTTATATCTCAGTTACCTTAATTGCATCTTATTTCTATTTTATATCAATACATGATGAATTTTAATATGTTTTTTTTTTGTAGATACGACGAGAACCTGATGGGTGACGAAGATGACAGAGCTAGACTAGCTGCGATGTCGGAGAAAGAAAGAGAACAGGAGATTTTCAAGCGCATCGAAAGGAGAGACCTCATGAAGACTAGGTAAGATACATCCTTTGAAATTGATACCAATTATTTTTCTACGCTTACTGTGTGATGTTTTTCTGGTTGATCTCCCCTCTAAGACAAAGTTTCCAAAAAGAAGAAAAATATAAAAACCTGCAAACTTTTAAAAAATTATATTTAATGTCTCGAATATTGGTTTCTTTCATAAAGCTTTTTCTATATTTATAGGTTTCAATAATGAAGGCGTCAAGCTGTTTATATTATTTCACCGAAACTATTAATAAATTCTGATAGTAAATATATGCTCTTACAGTAAATTTATTAATGAAAATGAAAACGTAGATGCTAGCTGTATTGGGTAGTTCCTTTGCATTTTTATTGAATAATGAGAGTTACCTCCTGTCATCGTAATGTCATTGTCAGTGTGACAGTGACATCCTTCTAGTTTGGTAGTGGCGGTGAAGCTTTTGACATCGGTCATGTCACTCATTGTGACAATCAAAATTGAAGTTGCCAATATAAAAAAAGCGTTGGCTTGCTGTTTTAATGGATAGACGATATTTTTTAAATTGTTAAGTGCGACATATTGTAGAACCAACAGTACACCTGCGCCTATTACTTTTGAAAATACATCGCCATGTTTGCGGCGCTGTCGCGGGTCGCTCAAAAACGCTCCATAATAAAAACACTGCAATCGTGACGTCATAAGTCAGTAAACTCGCCTAATTTGTATGAGCGAATAAACTAATATCAAAATAACTTTGTTATTTGTACGTTTATAGGTATACTTTCTATATAAAAAAATGTTACATTTAATGTGAGAATGCTAGAAATGTGTTAGTTTCATTAGAATTACGCGTAATAATAATTGCTCATTTTTTAGAAATCTAAAAACAATATAAATTAATAATTAAACTGAAATTTCTATATTGACATACTTTCATGAGATATAAATTGCTCAAATCAGATAATAATAGTATAAAAACGGCCATAATCAGTTGTAGTCGTCTACCCTATTGATGTTAACTTCAAAACCTCTTCTTTTTTTTGACAATGTTTTGCAGGTTTTAATAAGATATCTTCTTACGGGTAAAGGTTCCTTATTTTTTGTTCTTTCCATAAAATATTATTTTATTACTGTAGGCTGAGAGGGGCCCGGCCTCCATACAAAAATGGAACATCTCCTATCATCATCTCCTATCATCTGTTTGTTTAATTTAGATGGGAAATAGAAAGAAAGTTGCGTCTAGCCCGACGGTCCGCCGCGGAAAGTTCTGCGTCTCCTGGAGAGATTGCACGGCGAAGGGAGGCCAGGAAGAGACGAAAGGCGATGCGGGATAGCAGGCAGCGGGAGAAAGAGAGAGAGAGGGAGAGACAGAAGGCAGAGAGACGAGGTATAAACAATATAATCCATCAAAAGAATATCCTGTTTTTTCCAATGTACATGTCGCAGCCAACTGGTTAAAATAGCCGTTCAATCAAACAACTAGCCCTTTGACTGGACAACGTCATTCAATCACACAGCTATACGTCGTTTAGCCGACTTGTTGATGGCAACGTTCAACATTACAGCTAGACGACGCTTAGCCAACTGGTTAAATGGCAAATTAACTAAGGTTCGTTTAGTGTTTAATTTGAGAGAATAGGAAGACTTTTTGTAATTTCTTGGGAGGTTATTCTTGGTGGTGACCAAAAGTTTGATGAAATAAGTAAAAATGAAAAACAAATTATTAATCATAATATTGTTTATTGCACCAAGCTAAAAAATTACAAACTCAAAAATTTACGAATCAAGAACCATTTCGTAATCTTATAATTTCTCCTCGAATATTTGCTTAAACTTTGATTTGCTTGTATCACTCGTAAGTGAGTTCATAATTTCTGTGTCTTTAATAACATATAGTATTTAATAACGTATATTTACTACTTACTTTCCGAAAAATATCTTGAAACAATCACAAACCACTGCTAGTTGACGCCATATTGAAAACAAAACGCTGCGGTGGTGAGCGCTGAACTAATTAAATTAGACGGCGGCTTTTGAATTAGCTGTAGTGTTGAACGTTTTGAGCGACTCCAATATTCAATTAATAAGCTAGACGTATGGTTGAATGGCGTTGTTCAGTCAAAGGGCTAGCTGTTTGATTGAACGGCTATTTTAACCAGTTGGCTGCGACATATATAATTGACTAAATAATTGTTTATTATTATCATAGAATATTGTAGGATCTATCTACTGAGGGGTGTTAAATTTACCTTTAAATGTTACCGTCTTTCACAGAATCAGAAGAAGAAGAGAAAAAGGAGCCAGAGAAGGAGAAAGAGAAGGCACCAGCGAGTCCCGGAGAGATAATGGAGGACAATAAAGACCAAGGTAATAAATAAATAAATAAGCATATATTGGACTTTTTGAGTTTATCAAAATCGAAAATGTATTCTTTAATTAGGACTGCAGATATCTATGATATCAATTAAATGATCAAAGCTCTCTGGTAAACTCGGCAACAGATAATTCAACTTTTCTTCGTTGGAGACTAACTCGCCGGTATTTTTCAATTCATTGACTAATTTTTCAAATTTATTTAGGAATTCAGTAGGATTTTCTCCATCGGCCATTTTGAGATCTAGTAAAATCTCCGTTTGCACAACTTTTTGTTTCGTATAAATCATCTAATTTGTTTAGCATGTCTCTTGCGGTGTTTTCTGTTATTATAATATCAAGTTGTGAATCGCTAACGCTTCCGACTATATAATTTCTTGCTTTGACATCCATTTTCTTCCACTCTGTAGATTCTTTTTCGGGCTTTGTTTCACTGACAGCCTCTAATTTTTCATTTCGAGGTATAGTTTTAGTCGTAACTTCCATTTAGAATAATTTGTTCCATCAAATGTATGTAAAATAATATTATCCTTGCTTTCCTTCATAGCATGTTTCTGTTTTTATCCATAAACATGAACCACGGACCTCTGCTGCCATGTAAGAGTTTTATATGCATGGATGGTGGAATGAATAAAATTCTTTTTAATACAGTTGCTCAAAAAGTGGCGTATTGCAGGGACGTGTAGCGTTCGGGATCTGAGCTATTTCACACTCGTGCTTTTTTTTGCCTTTCCCGAACTCCTGCGTTTTCTTTCCCAACTGTCAAAATAATTTCTATTAAAAAAAAAGCTTCAGAAGGACTTCTGCTACATTATTGGCAGATTCAGGAGCCAATTTGACGACCTTAAAGCGAGAAAACTATATTGGTGATTCATGAAACAACAAACTAGAAACTGGGAAAAAGATCACACAATCCATTAATTTAAGGTCCAGTCCGTCTCCTTCACATGCTGAAGAGAACGTCGTCCATCTACGAGTACCTTCGTTGATAATGATAATTCATCAGATCCAATTCCATCAACTAGCAAACGCCATTGTATGACAAATATACATGAACAATCGTACGAAATTAATAATAGTTTGTCTCAAACAGTAAATATGCAACCTAAAACTTCCCCAGTTAGTATAAAAACTGTACCAATTTCAATATATATGTGAATTATAACTTTTATAAGAAATAAATGATTAGTTAATTGAGTTTATTGTTTAAATTTTTTGTTTGTTTAAATTGCTTAATTTTTTCGCAACTGTATTAAAAATAGTCGTTCAGTACACGTACGGAACCGTCATTGCAACTCGTTCCGGCTGTCAACGTGAACGTGACATTTGTCGGAACTCTTTGCAATGACAGCCATTCCGTACTAATAATGAAATATACTATTTTGTAATCAGCTTATTTATTTTGTACCACTTTTTACGGAAATATACTTTTAACAAAAGAAGTACGTTTTTCATTAATCATTACCAGTACTAACCACAAAGCAAATTCAATGCGAACCACAAAGAAGTAACTCTATAGAACATAGATTAAGTAATAAGTAATAAGGCAAAGAAATCACTGTAATTCCAACAATTGTAACAGTGTATATTCCTTTCCAGAATCGTCCGAACGCTCCGCCTCTCCCTTATTCGGGGCAGCTAAAACGGAGAGAAAGCGAAACGTAGACGATCGCCGACAAAACGCAATGGCTGCCCTTAGAGCTCAGAGGGACGCAAAGGCTACCAGGGTGGAGCATATCAAACAGAAGCGGAAGTTGGAAGAAGAGAAGAACAAGGATAAGGAAGACGAAGATGTGAGTACGGTCGTAGATTAAACCCGTAATAGGTAAATGCTGTTTGGTTCCTGTGGGTTCTTTGGGATCCGGCAAGAGCTGCAGCGTGATTCACTGGATTGAGACGAAGGGAAATAAATAAGCAACGGTCATTTAATAATACCAACAAATGGCATATTTATTTATAAAACACAGTAATAATGTAATTTGACGACCATCATGACCAGGTTGTTGTTATATATTTCTACCAAATTTATTTATATATGTATGTCTATCCGTTGCTTTAGATCCCATAACACATTTGGACAGTGTTTAATTTTATGAGCGAACGGGTAAGCTTTTTGGACGCTCTTTCAATATATATATATATATATATATGTGTAACTGGACTTAAGCAGTTCATTAATATGTTTTATTACAAACTTTTTCGAAATCGCTTATGGAAAATCATGTACTTGAGTGACTTAGTCAATCAACTTAGTCTTGTCAAACTATTTCCAGTTCGGCTAGTGATTTTCTGATTTTAGTCTAGTCTCTGTCAACAGAATTGACACCGATGTTTCTTCAGTTTCTGCAAATTTTTATTAAATCATTCGACACTTTTCGATTACAAAATGTGAATATTTGCAACAGATTACTTTGAATTGGTACTAAATATGGCTAGTATTGTATTTACATACAAAGTCAATTCAACGAACAAATAAGTTACTAGCAACGGTGTTAAAAGTGAACATGTTTCCATTGCAGGATGCCGATGCTGAGATCTTGGGGGGCACCAGCAAACAGAGCGTCAAACTAAAAGCCTCCGATATATACTCTGATGACTCCGGCTCAGACTCTGATGACAACAAGTCCCCAGGTCAGTATCAGGCATGGGGAATATAAAGGCATACGAAAGATATCAATTTGTTATATTAATTTACACAGACTCTACGAATTACATTAAAATAGATAAATACACAATAGAAATGTTATATACGCACAGCCATTTTTTGGTCACCTCTTAAACTTAATTCAAGAATAACCTCCCAAGAAATTACAAAAAGTCTTCCTATTCTCTCAAATTAAGTACTAAACTAATGGTCACTGTAGCTAATTTGCCACTTAACCAGTTGGCTAAGTGTCGTCTAGCTGTAATGTTGAACCTTGTAATCAACATGTCGGCTAAACGACGTATAGCTGTGTGATTGAATAACGTTGTTCAGTCAAAGGGCTAGCTGTTTCATTTAAACATTAACCCCAAGACCTCTTTATTTAAATACAAAATGTTGTTATAATGCTAAGCTTATAAGGCTAAGTTCTCAGTCAATCAAGCCTAGTTTGAATCTCAAAATATTTTATAGGTATCAACCTATAAAATGGTCAGTAGATAATCATATCTATTTGCCTCTTTCCATTTTTATCCTTCCATTTTATCCAAGGTGTTTGAGAGCAAGTAAGCAAATATATTAAGATTTCAATAAAAAAATATATGTTATATGAATTTAAATTATAGATAAGCACAACATTCTAATAAAGGATGTTCATAATTTACAAAAAAAAACATACTGTAACCTAAAAATCTTGGATGACAGTGAGTTATCGGAGACAGAAATTCAGAAATGTCATTCGGGATCTGTGACCCATATCGCACCTTTAGAATTGAAGTGACCTAATCCAAAATTCTTGTTCTTATTAGTTATACAGATTAGTTTAGTATACAATCATGGAAACAATTCATATACTACCATTGCCAAAAAATAATATGACAATTAACGTACAACTTAAAGCATTATAATAGAAAAACAAAAAAATTACGAACTCTTCAATCACATTTTTAGCCTTTATTTAGTTTACCAAAAAACAAGAATTTTGGATTAGGTCACTTCAATTCTAAAGGTGCGATATGCCTTCACAAATTCCATTCTCCCTAACATCTTTATGTAGACGACTTAGGCTCGCAAATCATGAAAGTATTGCCCCCAAGTTGGTGAAAATCACATTATTACAGATAGCATTAGATTGAGTGAAAAGTTAGTTTTAAACGACTTACTTATTAATGTTTCACAATGGCAATGCAATACTATTCTTTATTATATTATTAAAATATCAATCACATGAACGCGATATTTATGTACATTAATAAAATAGATATGATATATTAACTCATATATAATTGTGTATACATATATATATACAATACATACATATTCTCATACCTCTTTCCCGTGGGGGTAGGCAGAGATAACAGGTTCCTACTTGTTACGATTCAAACCTCCTCGACTTTATTAATACTTTCACGAACGAACATGGGTTATGAGTACTCATGACCCGACCTTTTTCCCCCATTTCCCCAATACCCCTACCTATTACCTATTTGGTTCAAGTATGGAAGTCATATATATATACACAATATATATCACACATAAATCCTTACTAATATTATAAATCGGAAAGTGAGTGTGTTTGTTTGTTCCGCTTCCACACCGTAAACTACTGAACCGATTGCTTTGAAATTTTGCAGACGTAAAGATAAAAGTCCGGATTAAATAATAGGGTACTTTTTATCCCGGAAAAATCGTCAGATCCCACGGGATGCGCAATAAAGGCTTCGCTCAAAAACTACTGCACAGTTTTCATGCGGTTTTCATAAATTATCTATTTATGCGGTATATTTTCATGCGGTTTTCATAAATTATCTATCTATTTAGCATGAAAACTGAGTGATTCTTGAGCAAGGTTTTGCGGTATTTTTTATTTCGGAAAAACGGATAGTCCCACGGGAAGCGCGATAAAACCTTCGCGCCATAAACCGACTTCCGCGCATATGAAGCCGTGGGCAAAAGCTATGAGCCTCGACCCTCTATAGACCCAATCCCAAAATCCACGCGGCCGAAGCCGCGGGCAGAAAGCTAGTATGTCATAATTTATTAATATTTTCCCAGCGGGTCGCAGAAGTCAGTCGTCCTCGTCATCCTCAGAGGCTGAACAGGAAGAGAAGAAGCGAGAGGAGGTGGAAGTCAGATATGCAGACTCTAGGGAACAGATCAATAAACTAAGACTCAGCAGGTAACATATCTAAAAAGGTCCATACACAATCCTTATAGAACCACTTCGCTGTCTTTACACTCTTTTCTGTATTGTACAGAATGTTATTAAAATTAATTGATTGTCTTGTTGTCAGATTCAAACTGGAGAGACTAGTGCACCTACCTTTCTTCGCTCGAGTCGTCACTGGCTGCTTTGTAAGGATTGGCATCGGGAACAATAATGGAAACCCTGTATATAGGGTTAGTGGTTATATTTTTAAACTTTTTTCTTTAGAATACAACTACCACAAGATCGTGAGACATCTGGGGGTGACTTCCAATAGGGGCAGTTGTATTTTTTTTATTTTGGTGCTATGGTAACGTTTCGAGTCCTGTGGGCGTACTCTTAAAAACAATATTCGATATATCGTGGACTTCGTCGTGTCGTATCCTACTCTTAGTTACTATCGTTTAAAACATTTCAACGGACGATCGAACGAACGATATTAATTTTGACATAAGAAAGCCTCAAATGACAACGATGAATTGAATTTGACAGACGAACATTCGCAAAATAAACGACAATTTTGCGAAAAGTAATACGATACGGTTTGAGGTGTCGTTGTAATTATCGTGAATTTGACGTTTATTTTGCGAATGTTCGTCTGTCAAATTCAATGCATCGTTGTCATTTGAGGCTTTCTTATGTCAAAATTAATATTGTTCGATCGATCGTCCGTTGAAATGTTTTACGGCCGTTTTCAATAACCTATCTAAGATCAAAGATAAATTGCTATCTCCGATTAGCAGTAAGCTGTTATCTATCTGTAGTCTGCGTTTCACAATCAAAGATACGAGCTATCTATCTTTGTCCAACTAAGGATAGCTTTATGCCCTCTCGTCTATCCAAGCCCTGTAGAACGTTTTGTTCGTTGCTAACCATAAAGCTTTAGTACGTTTAAAACATATGTACAATTTATTGATGTATTTTAAATTTAAATATTATGTTGTAAAAAGTGCATACAATGATACTATAATTGAAAAAAAAATCTTATATCGTCATTTTCACTTTATTTGCTGGTGTTCTTTATAAAAATCATAGAACGAAACGTTTATAAATGACAAGTGATGTCATTCGAACATTACTGACAGATAATTTGTTGCCGCCAATTTGTGTGTATTACATGTTTTTGATATAAAATATAAGCAAAAGTGGAAAAAATGAGTTTTGTAAGTATCTGGATTTACGATACTTTTGTAATTTAAGTTATAATGTTATTATAGTTAATTTTTTCGAAGCCTATCCGTGTTTTAATACACCGATATTGACAGATAGCCAAATGTCGTCACTAGAGATAGCTCCGCCTATCGGAGAGTAAGTTGAAACTTTTTTGAAATGCAGTTACGTCAGATTTGTATGAGCGTCCCTATCTCTAGTAAGCTATCCGTCCTCCCGACGATGGATAGGTAACTTCGGTAGGCGATGCTATCCATCAGTAGGTTATTGAAACGCAAGTTAGGGCATAAGGATAGATTTTACTATCTTTAGTAGCAAAAACAAAGGATAGATAGGTTATTGAAAACGGCCGTTAAACGATAGTAACTAAGAGTAGGATACGACACGACGAAGTCCACGATATATCGAATATCGTTTTTAGTACGCCCCCTGATTATTTATAACATTTTTTTTGTTCTAACCAAAAATATATATTATATTAACAATATATATAATATAATATATCCATAAATATTACAAAGGATATTGTTTTTTGCTGATTCCGCGCAGTTCATGATGACTTGTCCAACAAGCAGACAAGGTCGACACGTGTTTCGTCTCTCAGCGAGACATCTTCAGGATTTGTTGCCCGCTCGGTGACTCACCAGCGGCTCATCAGCAGCCATCGAGCGGGCAACAAATCCTGAAGATGTCTCGCTGAGAGACGAAACACGTGTCGACCTTGTCTGCTTGTTGGACAAGTCATCATCAACTGCGCGGAATCAGCAAAAAACAATATCCTTTGTAATACAATGGACTTCCGCAAAATAACACCTGCTACAATAGAGTATCCATAAATAATTAATTATAAAGCGATGTATCTACAACGTATATTGTTGTCAGACATAAATGTTTGATTTTGAAATTCACTTGTTTAAAATTGATTGAAATAGAGATTCAAATAAACTTGCACTTTAGACTGAAAAGTAATGCAAAAACAAACAACGCCTAACAACCTATCATTTTCTTTTCCTCGTCGAGCAGGTAGCGGAAATAATGGACGTCTACGAAACTGCTAAAGTGTACAATCTGGGCGGCACGAGGACCAACCGCGGCCTCAAGTTGCGGCACGGAGCTCAGGACCGCGTGTTTCGGCTCGAGTTCGTCAGCAACCAGGTAACGATCGCGACACGACCGCGACACGACCACGACACGACTGCGACCCGACTATTACTGCCGGCTGTAGTTGTTTAACAATCGGGTAAGGACTTCGTAACCACGACTCGATTATAACTAGCAATCAGGTAAGGACTTCCGCGACCAGGATACGACTACGACATGACTATGAATAACAATGCAATCAAATAAGGACTTCACGACTACGACACGACTATGAATAGCAATCAAGTAGGAACTTCTCGACCACGATACGACTACGACATGACTATGAATAACAATGCAATCAAATAAGGACTTCACAACTACGATACGACTACGACGCGACTATGAATAGCAATCAATTATGAACTTCTCGACCACGATACGACTACGACATGACTATGAATAACAATGCAATCAAATAAGGACTCCACGACTACGATACGACTACGACGCGACTATGAATAGCAATCAAGTAGGAACTTCTTGACCACGATACGACTACGACATGACTATGAATAACAATGCAATCAAATAAGGACTCCACGACTACGATACGACTATGACATGACTATGAATAACAATGCAATCAAATAAGGACTTCACGACTACGATACGACTATGAATAACAATGCAATCAAATATGGACTTTACGATTACGATACGACTACGACACGACTATGAATAGCAATCAAGTAAGAACTTCTCGACCACGATACGACTACGACATGACTATGAATACCAATGCAATCAAATAAGGACTTCACGACTACGATACGACTACGACGCGACTATGAATAGCAATCAATTATGAACTTCTCGACCACGATACGACTACGACATGACTATGAATAACAATGCAATCAAATAAGGACTTCACGACTACGATACGACTATGAATAGCAATCAAGTATGAACTTCTCGACCACGATACGACTGCGACATGACTATGAAGAACAATGCAATCAAATAAGGACTTCACGACTACGACGCGACTATGAATAGTGTAATGTATTTTTATTTATTTTATGAAATAGTTGGATTTTTACAAATAAATCACTAAAAGTTTGAGTACAAGATCTTTATTCCACAGGGAATTCAAACAGAATTAAATTCACTAATGTTTACTTTGCAACAATACTTTATACAAATAAATCACTAGAAATAGAAGTACAAAATCTTCATTTCACATGGGATTTACACAAAATTCAATTCACTAATGTTTACTATGCAACAATATTTTATACAAATAAATCACTAGAAATATAAGTACAAAATCTTCATTTCACATGGAGTTTAAACAAAATTCAATTCACTAATGTTTACTATGCAACAATATTTTATACAAATAAATCACTAGAAATATAAGTACAAAATCTTCATTTCACATGGAGTTTAAACAAAATTCAATTAACAAATGTTTACTATGCAACAATATTTTATACCAATAAATCACTAGAAGTATGAGTCCAAAATCTTTATTTCAAATGGAGTTTAAACAAAATTCAATTCACTAATGTTTACTAGGCAACAATATTACTGTCAATTCTATCAATTCATATACATAGAATGACTTAAAAATATAAAAGAACTTCAATTAATATAGGTACAGGCAGGGTTTATAGGTCCGTTTGATCGATATTGGTTTTAAGTTGAAATTTATAATGTAAAAGATTAAAAGACGGTATTCCGAGGATAAAAAGAAATCAGTATTCCGGTAGTCCTTCAGGAGTCCTTCAGGAACTGGTCCAGGCAACTGGTAACCGTGGTTAGATGGCCGTGTTTGGGTTAGTTTACTCTCTGTCCTTGGCTTACCAAGTCGCCGTCTTCAATTAGGATTTAAGGTAGATCAGCGGTCTATTTAATGCAGCTGGGTCACTTGAAAGTCCCTGGGTGACGAGGGTTAATGTTCAGCCCAAATATAGTTCCCTGAAGATGACATGAATCATTTCAAATAACAACTCTCTTGGCATTTACTTTACTATTTATTAACTTTCAAAAGCGAAGAGTGTGATGTAGAAAATGAAAACAAACATGAAGATACTATTGATTCTAGAATATTACAAGATTTGATCTGGTTAAAATATTAATTTGTTTCATTTAAATCCCCATGTATGTAACGGTTATGAGAGGTAGTTAATGGATTTAATTGCATAAATATTGGTTTCCCACCAGGCATACTATGATGATTAATCAATATTTTATTGTAAAAGACCAAATTTGTTATATCAATTTACCACAGTTATTTTCTCTACCCACACTCAACGGATATTCAGGAAATGTTCTAGAACGATGTTTTAGGTATATGAAATGTATATATGAATCTCAGTTAAAAACTCTAAATATATAATAAAAGAAAGAATTATGAAAATTAGGTACCTTTCTTTCGGGATGATTGTCTTTTTTTCTCTAATTTATATTCGGTGAAAGTAGATCTATTTCGTCAGTCTATATATAGACAACTTCTCTTTTGTAGCAGAGCTCGGCCTCAACAGCCGAATACAGTATTTTCAATTATTTAAATTAGAACAGTGAATAGTTATTGATCACAGCTATTGATCCAAAACCAAATAATATCCGCTAATCACTGCCACAGACTAGTGTGTATCCTTTTTTTTTTTATTAAGTTTTTAATTTTTTTAGTTAGGCAAAGGACACAACCTATGCCAGCCCGAGCAATCTAGCCTGACTATGTTAATCTGTAGAAGGATTAATATTTCTTTATTAGTCCTCACAGCTAGGTCTAGTTTACAGACTCAATTGCCACAGACAAACATTTGCCTGAGGAATAATAAAAATAAGGTTAAACGACTACACTTATGATGATCAATTGCGATTTAACTTTTCATTGACATAAGACTATTCTTTTAAACTACTAATTGTGACATTATAATATTTTAATATTTTTTTAGGGGGAGTGTGTGGGATTACTGATTAAAATACTATCTTTGTAGACGACGCTTGGCTAGACTTGGTTGCTTAATTTGCGCCATAGATAATGGTGTTAGGATCATGATTAGCGGTCCACTCTATGGAACTGTCCATGTCATCTATTAAAATTGTCAATGTCAAAGTAACAATTCGACGTAAACATAACCAATGCGAGATACAATTGTAAAAGTGATTTTAATCAATATGAATAAAAAAATGTCTTTAATAGTACTTAAAATCAGTGAGAAAAACAGTGTTACAATAGCAATCAAGTATGAACTTCTCGACCACGATACGACTTGACTATGACTCGCAATCAAGTAAGGACTTCACAACCACGATACGACTACGACTTGACTATGACTACCGGCTGGAGTCCTTGAGCAATAAGTTAAGGATTTTAAGACCACGATACTACACAACTACGACTAGCAATCAAGTAAGGATTTCACGACCACGATTCGACAACGACACGATTATGACTAGCAACCAGCTAAGAACTTCACGACTACGACATTACTATGACTCGCAATCAAGTAAGGATTTCACGATCACGATATGACTACGACTTGACTATGACTACCGGCTGGAGTTCCTTAGCAATAACTTAAGGATTTTACGATCACGACACGACTACAACTCTACTATAATTACCGGTTGGAGTTCGTTAGTAATAAGGTAACGACTACACGACCACGACTATAGGTTGGAGTTCGTTAGCAATCAGGTAATGATTCATAGTCGTGACTTACGCTCATCAAGCAACCTTACATTACAAATACCAAATCATCGCACCAACTTCTCCGAATCATTTACAGTTACTGCGATTCGTCTATGGAATGATCTGCCTTTCCATATTCGAGCATCTGCTAGTAAACTCACGTTTAAGAGATTGGTTCGTGGACACTATCTCGAATCACTGACTTAAGCACCTCATTTTCGAGCTATAGTAATTAATTGATTATCTATTATATAATATATATTTATGTATGTGTATGTATATATATGGCTATGTATATAATTATGTATCTATTAGGTAGTTAGTTGTTATTTTAATTTGTGATGACCTTATTGTAGGTTATTACATGTATCTGCGCCACTTACACTTGGAACTACTAGCCATTCGGTTGACTGGTAGAGAATGCCTTGTTGCATTAAGTCCGCCAATTGTACCCAGTTTTTGTTGTGCAATAAAGTTTAAATAAATAAATAATGACTATACGATTACGACACGACAACACCTCGACAATGACTCGATAGCTGTAGATTAACACAGTACATTTATCCAATGCTTTTACGTGAAGGAAACATCGCGAGGAATCCTGCATACACTGCGGAGAAATTCAAAGGTTTATGTAGCCAAGGGTTTGTCCATTCTTCCCTGAAGTCGCTTCGCGTTCCCGGGATCTCCCTACATGTCTGAGGAAGACCATCCCTGAGGGTTTTAGTGGGTAGGTCTCCCCCTTCTGGGGAGGAGAGCCCCACATAACCGCCGGCTCGCTACAACCGGGGTATGCAATTTAATGCATTTACCTCAGGGGAACAAAAAAAAGGGTTTGTCCATTAATCACGTAAGGCTTGAAGGGGGGAGGGTTTGATTAAAGTCACGAAATCAACACAATAGCGTATAGACCAAATTCATGGCAAAAATTGACATTTTATTTCTTCTATTTTTTCTCGAATAGCCATGAGTAGGTCCACTCTCCGGTGGCTGTTTATCGTTAGATAGATAAAACTTTATTTACACTTGACTTCATCACACACAAATACAAAGGACTTAAAATTATACAAACTTAAAAATTACACAAAACAAACTAAATTGTGTGCGCTGCAGAAGTGTAAAAGGATCGTAGCTCAGTGACTGAAATCAACTCACATCAGGATGTGAGCAAAGCACTGGTATTCTGCTACCACCCGAGGGTTTCTTAGCAGGAAATTACAAAGGTCTTATAGTGACTTAAATCATTTTGCGCGCCCATAAGCAAGCGTATTTGCGTATACAAGTACACAAGTAGAATATATAAATATTTTAATACTAGCTGACCCGGTGAACTTCGTACCGCCTAATTATTGGAGGCATATTTAGTAAGTCACAAACACACGACACAATACTTTTTTAATTTTATTGAAATTTGTTGCTTTTAGATTTTTAGGAATATTAAAGAATTATAGTATAGGTGCACAGCAAAGAGGCGTTTACATTTCAAGTGACATTTTACCATAGACAATAGGTTAGGCACCCATCAAATATGTCAACACATTAATTATTTTTATATTTTGAAATTTAAATACACGATGTTATAAGCAAAGTTGATATTATGTTGTCGATTCAAAAGTCTTGTTTTAATGCGTTCTTCAATTCGAGTGGAACATTTGACGGTATTTGTAATACCGTCAAATGTTTGACAGAAAGTAAGTGATCAACTTTTATATGGGAAAATGAAATTGTCGTCTTACTCTATCTTACTCGCAATTTTTCCTTATTTGCTCACCGTTTAGACCTACCCTGGACTACGACAAACATTTTAAAACCAAAATCAGCTCAATCGGCCCAGCCGTTCTCGAGTTTTAAGCAGACTAACGAACAACAATTCATTTTTATTTATATAGATTATCACAGCTTCGATCAAATATATGATCGAAGATCACAGCAGTAAAAGACCGAGCGAAAAATGTGAGTCTGCTGTTCAAATAGCGAAAACCGCTACCGATTACCCCTTTGGAATATCTAATCGTTATTTTTGTAAAAGAAATGATTTAATATGGTTTGTGAAAGAAAATTTAGATGTCAATTGTCTTAAAGGAGGAGGTATATTATTCCAACATTTGGCAGCTAGATAACGGAAACGGCCAGTGAAAGCCACAGTCTTATGAGGACGACTTTCTAAAAGATATCTACAGGTATCATATCTATAATGAAGGGATGTTTTGTGTTTCGAAAAGAGATATGCCGGCTTCCCATATATTAAAAAATATCAAACATCAAGCAAGCAAGGTGCAGATGTCTCCTAGAGCTCATATTTAGCGTGGAAGCTTCATTTAAATAAGGAGAGATGTGACTCCTAGGAGGAATCTTGAAGCAAAAGCGACAACATGCATTTTGTACTCGCTGTATAAGAAGAGTTTTCGTTGAATTTCGGGCCACGATGTATATGATAGATAGATAGATAAAACATTTATTCGTCTACACAGTACAGATACAAGACTTTTATACAATCGTCGTAAAAAATTATTAACAAAAAAGAGAACACACAAATCAGTAACTGCTGGTAGTGTACTGTGCAAGCGAAACGGTCCTGACTCAGCATTTTGCCACAGCTGGCTGTGGCGCTGATTATTCTGCCAGAACCAGGATTGAGACTGTAATACGAGCGATTCTGAGCGGATAAACACAGATAGACATATACACACTTAAAAACTTATACACATTTATACACACATACATAGATACGTACACATACAATATTAGCAGATATTGTAACCTGAACTTTTTGGCTACCACCAGCGAGAACAATGAGAAGAGCATGAGACTATATATTAATAGGGTGCTCGTGGATACAGTGGGGCTATTGGTTATTTAGTGTAAAATAAAACACTGGAAGTGCACCAAGAGTGACCACCAAGTTTAATCTTTACTTCACATATTATGTTGAGTTGTTTAAGCAATTAATACAATGTCTACATTACCATGAAATACTCTTGAATACACAACAATATACTATCTGTTAGTCCTGTACTGACGAGAGGTTCCGAAGAAGCTTGTACCATGGTTAATGGGTCACCATACTGTTGTTTTTATGATGTCACATTGATTGAAGTTCTTGATGCAAAAAATGGTTATTCTTAGTTAATCATTGTAAAGTTAATTAATTTAAGCTTTAAGAGCTGTGATAATTAGGTATTGGACCCTAAAAGATTAAAGAAAAGATATGGTTAGATATAATGTTTGAGAGGTTTATCACGAGGAACATGTTTTGTTTAAAAGAATTTCTGTTTTTTTACTTACGGCGTCAATACATATCAATTTATTTCTTTAAGTGCGCCGGCCTTCTTCCTAATTTTGTAGTTTATTATTTTTTCATTATTCAATTAAAATGTTTTTTTTTTTGAGAATAGAGTTTGGTCTTTCTTGAGCACACTTAAAGCAACGTCGAAAGAATCTTTTTAAAGATGGCTGATATCTTTTTTTTTTGTTAATTCTCCCATTCTGGGAAGGCAAAGGGTACAACGCCCATACAGCCAATTCTTTTATATATTCTTCATTCCTTGTTCATTCATGTTCTTGTCTTGCTTGCTTCTTACTTTCTTCTTTACATATGCTTAAAAGTAATTAAGTACAATAAGGCTTTCACCAAGTCAATTGTGTTTATTTTAGCTCATAAACTTCTTGTGTAACAGATAGTCTGTCTACTACGGTACAATAATAAATTGATATTCAAAGATAAAAATTACACTTAAGTTAGATTTTTAATTCGAGTCAGTAAAATGACATTTCCAGTGTCATGTGTCACAAATCGTATTATTTAATATGGTATGTATTACATATTTACAATAAAAAAACGCTTTGATACCTAATAAAATAAAGCATGACTAAATGTCTAAATCTATTGATTGCCGAACATCACTATTGTAGTGGGTCACCCTTTTTTGTATCAGTGACAGTTGCACTTGTCATTTTACTGACTCGAACTAAAAGTCGTAATTTAATCTGTGTTCAAAAGAAACAATGAAACAATAGGTTAGGTTTACAATAAAATCACAATAAAATTAAATTACCAATTGAAAACATAATATTTTAACAATGTTAATTTGTCTCTAGTTTAGTTAATACAAATTCAAGGCATTAGTCATATCTTTAGTTTTTCTTTTATATATACTGACATCTATCATGTCACTCTTAATTTTTTTTTTAAGGCAAAGCAATAACAACATACATTCATTTCTAATGATTTTATTTTCTTACAATATGAGTCTAGTGAGATCTAAAGGAGTAGATATATAGGGCGCGTGTGGTTTGGCCGCAGGAGTTCACGGACGGCGAGTTCCAGAAGTGGTACAAGGCCATGAAGGACGCCAACAAGCGGCCGCCCACCATGGACCACGTGCGCTCCAAGATCGCCGAGGTGCGCGACGCGCTCATGTACGAGTTCAAGGTAGATATATAGGGCGCGTGTGGTTTGGCCGCAGGAGTTCCACAAGTGGTACAAGGCCATGAAGGACGCCAACAAGCGGCCGCCCACCATGGACCACGTGCGCTCCAAGATCGCCGAGGTGCGCGACGCGCTCATGTACGAGTTCAAGGTAGATATATAGGGCGCGTGTGGTTTGGCCGCAGGAGTTCCACAAGTGGTACAAGGCCATGAAGGACGCCAACAAGCGGCCGCCCACCATGGACCACGTGCGCTCCAAGATCGCCGAGGTGCGCGACGCGCTCATGTACGAGTTCAAGGTAGATATATAGGGCGCGTGTGGTTTGGCCGCAGGAGTTCCACAAGTGGTACAAGGCCATGAAGGACGCCAACAAGCGGCCGCCCACCATGGACCACGTGCGCTCCAAGATCGCCGAGGTGCGCGACGCGCTCATGTACGAGTTCAAGGTAGATATATAGGGCGCGTGTGGTTTGTTTGGCCGCAGGAGTTCCACAAGTGGTACAAGGCCATGAAGGACGCCAACAAGCGGCCGCCCACCATGGACCACGTGCGCTCCAAGATCGCCGAGGTGCGCGACGCGCTCATGTACGAGTTCAAGGTAGATATATAGGGCGCGTGTGGTTTGGCCGCAGGAGTTCCACAAGTGGTACAAGGCCATGAAGGACGCCAACAAGCGGCCGCCCACCATGGACCACGTGCGCTCCAAGATCGCCGAGGTGCGCGACGCGCTCATGTACGAGTTCAAGGTAGATATATAGGGCGCGTGTGGTTTGGCCGCAGGAGTTCCACAAGTGGTACAAGGCCATGAAGGACGCCAACAAGCGGCCGCCCACCATGGACCACGTGCGCTCCAAGATCGCCGAGGTGCGCGACGCGCTCATGTACGAGTTCAAGGTGGGCCGCCGCATTACTGAAACTCTTAAAGCGATTCACCGAACACATCTACTTACAAAGTTCCCATACTATTTATAGCTCTTGCCGTTCGGCTACGGAGTTTTATTTTGAAAATTAATAGAGATGGGCCGAATATTCGATATTCGACATATTCGGCAACTTTTTCAGTGTTCGTATTCGGCCGAATAGTTCGGTTATATTGCTGAATAAACAAAGTAAATAACGAGTGTAGGTTGTTTCGTAATTTGTCGGATTGACATCCTATACCAGCATTCTCAGTAAGCAACTAACAAAAAGATATAAATATGCGTCAAAATGTAAATATAATATACATTATACATAATAAATATTTTGCAATAAACCGTAGCTTAAGTAAGAAAACCAAAATTGTTTTATTAATCAGCTTTAGCATTTGCATGTTCTTAATGATAGGAACATTCCTAATGCTCCCTAATGTCATTCCTAATGTATGTTTATAAACGATAGGTAACGTAATTTTAACTATTAAATTAATAATCATTCTAAAGTTTTAAACTCAACATCAGCTTTAAACATATAATTTAAATTACGAGTAACAGTCTTCTTTCAACAAAGAATTAAATTAAAAGAATTTAAAATATTTAAATTGAAAAAGCTACCAAAAGTTAAGTCTTATTATAATTTAATCAGGCATGAGACGGTTACGTTTCTTTTCATAAACATTCCCAGCTTCCGAGAAAAGTCGTTCACTATACACTGAAGACCCAGGCGCTGCCAAGTATATTTTAGCTATATTTGACATTAAGGGATATTTTATTTCATTATTTGTCCACCATTCAAAAGGACTTTCATCTTGCTGTAGAAGGTTCTCCTGTAAATATTTTTCCAGTTCAGTTGCAACAGGACTTTTTGAATTATCGGTCGGTATCGCTGGTAGCTTTGTTGAGGCAACTCCTTCAAAACAGCTCCAAAAATCTGCATGAGTAGAATTTGAATCAGTTTGAGCCACCCGATTATTGTCATCGTCTTCGTCAGTACTCTCATCATCACCGTTTCTCAATGCCTCGGCTAAAAATGGCTGAGTGCGAACCTGTTTATATAGGTTCGCGCGAACCGAATATTCGGTTCGGTAAGAGCTGAACCGAATGTTCGGCCGAATATTCGTATTCGGCAAAGTCCGATTCGGCCCATCTCTAAAAATTAAAATAAATTAATTTGATGTTTTGTACAGGAAGAAGATATAGAGAAAATCGTAGCAGAGAAGGAGAGGTTCCGGTCGCACCCGACCAATTACGCGATGAAGAAAACTCAACTCATGAAGGAGAGAGATGTCGCACAGCTTAGGTAAATATATTATTATTTCCTTAGCAGGTCGAGAGTAATGTCTCACTTTCTCATCACGTTTTACTAAACACGCTTTTGTCACTGTCTGAAAAATGTTAAAATAGAATTTTATATGCTGCGCTAAGAAACCTCCTGACTGACTCACCGATCATCAAAATTCTAAGGCATTTCTATCAGACCTAGAAGCTTAAAATTTGGAATATAAGTAGTGTTTGGTGTATGAATCAAAGAAAAACTAAAAAAAAAAAGGAAAAAAGTAGACTGTCTACAAAATACAAAAAGATTTTTAATATTGATATGCGTCACTATAAGATGCTGTTAATTATTACGTAACAACTTAATGCTTCGAGTACAGAAATTTCAGACACAATTGATTTTCAATTCAAAAAGACGACCTCCATAGTCGATTGGATAATACACCGGTTTCAATGTGTCGCCATCTCTGAGGTCCCAGGTTCGAATCCCGGTGAGGGCAGATGTTTGTGTGATGAATGCGAGCATTTGTACCTAAGTCATGGTTGTTGATATATATTTCAATAAAATTTATTTATATATGTATAATATATGTATGTCTATCCGTTACCCTAGATCCCATTGCACAAGCCTTATAGAGCTTAGTTTGGGCTAGGCTAATTGGTGTAAGTGTAACAAATATTTATTTATTTATTTAATTGTAATGGACTACGATCGTGGTCTTAGGGAGTGGACGTAGTAATACAGAAAGTCGTTTAAGTAGGGACTGAATAAATTAATAACTGACTTGGTATTACATGGATCTCACAACTTTTTACCGTAGAACAACTGAGTTGCGAGACTTGGTTTTTTTGACAAGTATTGTTTTTGATGGGATTTTATTTACACAAATCATAGTTAAGTTCGTTTATTTATTTATTATTTTAAGAACACAGTTAATGTTCTGTGCACAGGTCGATTACTTATCTTGTATGTGAAATAGTAATGACGATTAAAAACGTAGATATAAATAGTTATTTATTTGGAGTCTTATCGGTACTTCTTTAGAAAGATGAAATCTCTTTTCTGACACGAGGTGAAGACTGAACAATTTTTGATAATGACAATCTAAAAGAGGTTTATTTTTTCCACAGGGGTGACGAGGAAGTGGTGATGGAACTAAACTCTCAGATCCAAGAGTTGGAAGAGCGAGCCTCTCATTTGGACAAAACCAGAACTTCCTCGATTCAGTCGATTTCATATATTAACAACCGTAATAGGAAACTTAACGTGGAAACCGCTGAGAAAGCCATCATGGAGGAGGTGCGTTTATTTTTTTCTAGTATCAGTATTTGATTTGTAATTGTTTTTTTAAGCTTCTTCGCACAACTTTAAAATACAAATAGATATACACAAATAGCTGACTTAATATCAAAGGCGTTCTCTCGAAGTCATATATAGATACAAGTTGGTTTTTGTTTGTAGCAGTTAAGATGGTGAACTCTGTAGCTATGGGGAATAGTAAACTGTGTGCAAATAAAAATGAAATAAAACTCATTATTTTAGCGATTTAAGTGGCTTCCGCCCGCGGCTTTGCCCGCGTGAAATTAGTTTTCAGTCAACTATGAGACCTACGTATCAAGATTCATGGTCTTATCTACAATTCAACCCCTATTTCACCACCACCACCCACACTCGTAAAAATTTCAAAATGCTAGAACAAACGATATTTTGTTTCTTATGACGTGATATTTGAAGAACTTACATACTAACTTTCAACCCTTATTTCACCCCCTAGCTGGTCGAAATTTCAAAAATGCTAGAACAAATGTTTAATGATTTCTTATCAAGTGCTTAAATATAAAGTTACGTATACAAAATAAGTATACAAAAATGATTGTCTCGTTGTCAATTTCGCTTAGACAACTTTTTTATTTATGAAATAAATATTTTATTACAAAGTGTGTTCTTATATTATTTTAAATATCTATACATTGCGAGCAGTTTTAATTGCTATCAAATTACATGTTAATGTTTCTGGAAGTTGATTCTTGCTGCGCAATGCTTCTTTCCCAAAATGTGCTAGTTGGTAGTTGTTGTTAGATCTAGAAATGCACTAGAAACGTTTGCAAAATGGCATTTCTCTTCTCGTTACTTAAATTTTTTGACTTTACTCCAGAATATTGGATTTTCATAATTTAAGGCTATCTGGACCGCGTGGAAAATAGCAGCGGGTTATTTTTGTATAGCGTCAAAAATTACCAATTTCAGACACTGATGGTTATTGGTGAAATTATTATAAACTGAATTTTTACTTATCAAAAATTATTCTATGCTTCTGACAGCTTATATTGTTAAGTTGGCAAAATGTTTCAAATGAGACAATCATTTTTGAACGGAGGTAGTATCATTTTTAAATAATCAGGAATTGAGTCTCAATATTTAAGCATTTGCTAGTGTCTCTAAGAAGGAACAAATTGTGGAAAGTATTGTGAATGATTTTTTTTTGTCTATATCAACGAGTTCGTTGCCTAACTAAAAAGGTCTTTCAAAATAGAACCCGAATCACCTTTGATTACTTTTTGCTATTTGTCAACCATTAAATCAGCAATTATAAATAAGCTTTTATAAATTAGCAATTACAAATGAAATGTGATATTAATGTACCATTTAACCCGGTCAGGTGAAAGCCAACAAAGGGAAGAAAACGGACGATCCCTTCACGAGGCGGCACACAAAGCCAGTTATGAACTTCAACAAGGGACAAGGGAATAGGAGCCAGGTGAGAATAGCTCAATATCGTCTGTGATTTGTAAAGTGGCAGTTTTTTGTTCCTACTTATTTTATAGATAACATCGCATAGCCAACCAAATTGCAAAAAAGGTCCAAATGAACTATTACATTTTATGACTGTTCAATTTTGGAACGTGACATTAAATCCTCCGACGATGTATTCTGTGCTCCAACGCACGCACGCACACTGTTTTGATAGATATGATTGAATTTCAACTATATGTAGCGTTAATAAAGCGCAAATTGCTTAGACAACAGTGAGTGCTTGCAATATGAACTTTATACAGTGTGTGGCATCACATCGAACAACTCCTCGGAACATAACCCATTATAAAGGCGGGAGAATACACAAAAGCAGGCAAAGTTTCTCTTAAGACTTAGAGACTCTAAGGTCTAAAGAACTGGACAGATGGCGCTGTATCATACTAGTTTGTCGTCAAGGTGTTCGTTATAACATATAACTAATAAATTATAACGTTATAAAAATGAAATGATAACACCTAATATAAAATTGTAACTTTTACTGCTACTGTTAAATATCTAGTAATAAATGAAACCAAATGCTTGACTTAGCGACATCTAGTGTAGTTGAGAAGAACTGCCAAATCACACCAAATCCAGCGTGGACTGGCAAGATGGCCCTACAACGGACATTCAAAATTGAACTCTATTTCCATGAATTACGTGTGTCCAAAACTTTACTTGGATACACTTTATTGAGTTGTTAATAATGACTAGATTATAATTAGCAAATCAGGTTATAACTTATAACATTCAATTTAAATGAAGATGTTATTTTTCTGCTATATTTTAATTTAGGCCCCAGTAATGTACTCGACTCGAGGATTGATGTTCGGAGTTTCATGCGCTCGGGATTGTGCATTTCATTCGTAAATTGGCCAGTTTAATTTGATATTGTTGTAAATATAAAATTTAGATAGGTATTAGAATTAAATAGCCAATATAGTATAAAGTAAGTGTTGTAATTATAGCAGAAAAAATAACATAATATTTAAATTTAGCATAACGTTATGCTACATTATATAACTTAAGCAGATTAACACACCTCTAGTTAGTCGAACTGCATAGTTGAGTGTGTAGTACACCAGATTTAAGGTGTCACCATCTCTGAGGTCCCGGGTTCGAATCCCGGTGGGGGCAGATATTCGTGTCCTTGGTCATGCTTGTTAATATATATCTGTATGAAAATTATTTATATATCTATATTATTTGTATGTCTATCTGTTATCCTAGATCCCATAACACAAGCCTTACCTAGCCTTAGAGCTTACTTTGGGCTAAGTGTAAGATATATTTATTACAAAAATAAATCTGTTAAAATAGTAACTCCATCTAGATATAATAAGTCGATTTCTCAACATAATATATTAAAAATTCCACGCAGGAGTTGCAGAGGACAGAAGAGGCGGCGGTCTTGGCTCAAAAACAGAGGGACGAAGAAGAGAAGGCGAGCAAAGAGCGACAAGAGAAGGAGAGATTGATCGTGGTAAGCATTTTTGTATTATAATTATACAAACACTTTATTTCTTACTGGACTCATTTTTCTTGACCATCCCAATATTTTATTGTATACTTTATTGCATATACAATCATTCCGAGTAAACAATGAATTAAAACAGTTTTCAATTGAATAGTTGTTTTTGATATCTTTTGAAACAGTTAATAAAGATATGTAGTCTTCCAATGTATTTGATAAGTTTCATATTCCTTTCCTAAAATTGTTCCCACTGGTTTAAGTTAATTTGTTTTATTTCATTTTTGTTTAGCCATTTTCAAAACAATGGGAAAGTGCCATTGTTAAACTGTCACATTATCAAAGACATTTATTACAGTTGTTAGTGATTTTGATACATAACTCATTCTACTTTGCAGACACAGGACTCCGATAAGAACAAACCCAAAAGCTCCACAACGGACAACGCAAGTCTGTACTCTTTACATGATTTCGAGATCAACATAGAACTAGACTTACCTGTTGCTAGTAAGTACTGTATGGTTACATTATAATGCACCCACGGTAATAAATTACCCTTAAGCCACCATCTTCAGCCATAAAGATCAACAATGAGTTGTGAATATGATTTCTAACAACGTTTCTGTCAATTGTGACCTTTTTTCGCAGCCACTATCCATATAAGATCCATATTATGTTTTAGATATATAGACTCCTTCTATTATATAGAGTATACAATCTTCGAAACATTGTCTAACAGTTGCCTGAATTTAGTCTCAATATAAACATGATACTAATTTAGTTATGTAAATGAGAGATAGCATCATATTTAAACCGTATACTGTACTATATATTATAACAGCCTATATTTATTATCTTAGCATAGTATTAGACAAAATTTTATTTTCCACTCATATTAACTTCCTTTTTTCATTTTTCAGAAGCAGCCAACTCCCAGCCAAAGCAAGTGACTACAAAGGTGAAAGAGACGGGTCCGAAACGCTCTTTGAATTTGGAGGAATACAAGAAACGCCACGGGCTCATATGAGTTTTGTGTTTGTGACTAGAAGCAGTGATTGTGATAACCATATAAGTGTGACAGTGACATTATTGTTATAAGTGATTACATAGTGAAAGATAGGACTCGGTTTAGTGTTTGAAGACATTTGAGAAGTATTACCGTTGGATGGAAGTAGAAGAGGACAGAGGTTGTGGTACACGTGAGTTATGTGTATTTAAACATCACACATATTAATGTTGTAATGAAAATTCATGTTGTCTCATGAATCTTAATCACTAATTTACCACTTATTTGCAAAAATAGGAGTACTAGTACAAATCAGATCTACTATAACTCCTATAACTTTTCAATAAGCAATTGTATTGTGTTTTAAGAGGATTGGGTACTAAATTGCATGTTCGCCTTTTGAGATGTCGAAGTATCTCACTTCGACATCTCAAAAGACTCATGAATACTATCTATTACTCTTTTAGGTTTATACACATATGTATAATCTATATCAGTTGCAGATAATGTATAACTACCCGGCGTACATAATCCTACATTATTATCTGATATACAATTGGAGTAATGGATTATACACTTATCTGAGTATAGCAAAAAGATTTTCTATACAAAATACACATGCAATTCACTACAAATGGAAACTGGATAGTAGTATTCATACTACGAGTCGGAAATGTTGGTGACAGAAAGAGATAGGCAATACACTTATTATATTGTGATATGTATAGCAATCTCTGTTATTTTGAATGTAATGGTACGGGGCAAATTGTTAGCCTTAGATCATACTTACGCTGTAGAAATTATGTAATGGCGTTGGCTTAAGAAGTAGGTAATATGTTTGGGATTATATGTCTGTATACCTTGACAGCTAGTTTAGATCATCTAATTTATTTTACGATTATTGGCAGTAAAGACTTCTGAATCAAAGAAAATTTGACAGGTGACATTTTCAGAGTATGATATGACACCTGTCAAAACGGTCTTGGATTGTGAAGTCTTTAATTTTGGTCTTGTTATTTAAACATTTCATGAAAATCATAATCTTGTACTTTTCATTTAAATGACTTTCATGAACTTTGCACGAAATAGGTACTATATGTATTTTATAATTGGGTCTTTACTAATAACTTTGCACTTTGTATGGAGGTTTTTGAAAATTTTCTTAACTAATATCTTAACTATTTTATTTAATAACAAAGGAAGCGACCAATTTAATATGTTTACTATTATGAAAATTAATATAACTTTGAAACTATAATTTTGAATGTGAGTAAATTTATTTTTTCATTTCAAATGAGGTAGAATCGAGTCGGTCAAAGGTTTATCAGTTTAGGTACACAAATTGTAAAATTGAGTAATAAAAAAATTGCATTACAAAATTCATAGGTAAAATCCTAATACAATATTGTCTACAACACACATACATACACACTACCAAATGTTGGTTAGTTTTTAATAATACTAATATTGACATGTACAAGTACTTACCATAATATTTATATTATTTTTGAAGCGGTCTTGCAAGTCTTTTTGACGGACAGACGTTCAACCTATAGGAGTTCGGTTTATTGGTGGTGGTTGTGTTTGACCATAACATTACAAAATAGGATTTTATGTGGAATAAAGTACAAAATACAAATACTTAATGGTATATATTGTATGACCTACATAAATTTGTTGTATATGCATGTGAGATTATATATTTGTGACTGCACCCACGATACAGGATAAAGATCATAAGCGAGAGGTGACTTTTTCAAATCAATCCTTCATTTTCCAATCTCCTCAACCACTTCTGCATATTTATTTTTGTATAATATATAATTATATCATCAACAACGATAGCAATTATAATATAGTTGTTGTGATAGATTATTTGAGGTTACAACATTAAAAGGACAGGCCCACATACGGAACCTTGTGGCACTCCAGGTGAGATGCCGTAGAAGCCTGACATACAATCATTTTCTTTTACTTGGGATATCCTTCTGGATATTCAATTAAATAACAAACCCTTTTACATACTCTATTGAAAACTTATTTAATTGACACACAAAACAGAATACAATCGATTATAGATACATTTTTCTTATATAATATAGCAGACCACATTATATTCCAAGGTATGTGAGACTGTCCAAATATATCTATTGTCTCATGATGAATCTTTGAGATATCATTGTATTGACAACACCTCCTGACAATTGGATTGTAAAAGGAAGTATTATTTTTGAACATTTGCAGTAAGAAAACTTGTTGTATATCAAGAAAAGGCGATGAACAATATTCTTTTCTTTAAAATGCGTTTCTGTGTTTCTATATAGTGCATTAAATGATTCTAATAATAAATGTTACTCTAGACTTTATGATTGAAATCAACATAATTTTCTAACATCTTGAAACAAATGCATCATCATTATCCTATAATGCCTATTTTTTTTTTATAATTCTCTGTCACAAACATTTGCTGCAATTTTATGTCTACCTTTTTTATAATCTTGATTTTTCATCACAAAAATATGATGTACATTGTACTATAAAAAAAGAAAATAAAACAAATTATATTACAAAGTTATTTCCTATTTTTCACTACTTCCATATTCCACATTCAATCCTCTATGGTTACGTTGCGTGTGAAGTTCATGAAAGTGTTTTAAGTTTTAGAATATTGTGGACTGTGTGTTGTATGTTAGTTAGCTAAAATTATAAATATAACCCATATTTCGCCAAGTTGTATCTATCTGGTGTATAATGCAACTTATTTACAAGGCTTGGCATCATTTTATTGAAAATGTTAAAAAGGTACTTAACAAGAGATGGAACAAAATATAAAGGCTTTCTGTCATACTCAAATCTGTCATTTAATTGAATTCGTTGAAATTACTCTACCTCTGTCTATTCTTCAGTAATAGCAAAAGATGACATGTTACTTAATGATGTATTAAAATTAATTGACATTTCTGAGAGTGGCAGTTAGTAATGTATAGAAGTGTAGTTAATGAATAAATTTAATTAACAATATTTCATTTTCAATATACCATAAAATTAAATGAAACTCTTTTCATTTTCCTATTTTGAATATAAACAAGTTACTAGAATTTTTTATTAATAGTTTTTAGTTATTGTGGAATAAAAACTTATATTCCTTTGCCATATTGCTAGTAAGAAAAAAAGTGAAGAATTTATTCTGATTGAGAACAAACGTCAAGCCAATATTGAATGTTAATAAATAAACATAGGCAAAGGAAAATATTCATTCTACCGAATAATGATGTCATTTCTCGTATACAAAAAGAGTAAACTGATCTTTAGACTACTAATGAGGAATAAAAAAATGACGCGTCTCTTGATATTTTATCTAGTTTTAATGACGTTCTAATTAGGTCACCGAAGTTTATGAAATGTTGTCAATTAAGTAAATTCATATAATGAAGGATTTGCCAAATAACAATATAAAAGAATTACAGTTTACAAAGTAGTGCTTATCTGTACAGTAAATAATTTCGTAATACAGACGCCGCTATGCCTAATGAACACTCCCGGCGAACATCGTATTTAATCGCATATTTTTTCTACCATGCCATTAGAAAATACCTTTTATATAAAATCTTTTCCCATTTGGCAAAGAATAAGGTCTCAGGCAAAGGTCAGTTTTTATATTATGCATTTTACAAAACTATTAGAAAAAGTCTTGACAATGAAGCCATTATCTATGCGTTTGTGAGGAATTTATTTATATATAATAATATTTTATTTATTTATATAATTACAGTCATTTGTAATTTTTATTGAAAGCATCTCCTAAAAACAATCGCCATCACTAACTGAAAAGATCCATTTTATTGTCAATGTCATATCATAGACTATACAGAGGGATTTCATAGGTTACAAATGGCATTAACACTACTTCTAATCTATGAAGTGACATTTTGAAATAATTCGGAAAGGCGGCGCCATCTTTG
Organism: Scirpophaga incertulas; assembly: GCA_036419045.1. Classification (NCBI taxonomy): domain Eukaryota; kingdom Metazoa; phylum Arthropoda; class Insecta; order Lepidoptera; family Crambidae; genus Scirpophaga; species Scirpophaga incertulas. The sequence continues at coordinate 38,111 of JAYEAL010000230.1, forward strand.
TTGCAATTATCTCTCATTCGGAAATAAGTCAATCACATAAGATATTATTAGGTATTGAAAATTTAGATTATTAATGTAAGCTGTTCCTAGTAGTGGCTAAATTATTCAGCATTTATTAACTTTATATGTTTTTATTATTATTGGAAAAAAATGTCTATGGCAAAGATGATTAAAAGTATATTTCCCTAAAAAACAAGGTTAACACATATGTATATATTTTTTTTGTATTATTGTAGTTAGGACTTGAAACAGTTTTTTAAATAAGGACATTTGTTATATAACGAAGACTATTAAATTGACATGCATGAAACTTGGTAAAGTAAAGCTGATAATTACTTCTTATAATACGTATTATGATCAAAAATAAAAATGAAAATTATATAAATCTTTAATTTTTTTTTATTAATTTAATCGCAATCTGAAATATTCATTCTCTATGAATTATATGATAAATATACAAGACACAAAGTTATTGGTCCTGAGATCTTCATCAACTCGTCTTGAAATCTTGTGGAGCCTTGCTGATGTTGCGATGTCAGATATACGTCTGCCACTTGAAGACTTTCCATCCTCCCTCCCTTTCCACGTCTGCAACTTCGGCGAGCAATGCACACTACCGACTGCAATCTAAGGTTTAGAATTGTTCGGGCTGCGTGACTGTGACCTTGGATTTTTTGCTGATTTTATGATGAGAAAAACCAAGCATAATCTTATCCTTTTGGGTGACTTTGAGTCTCCTTTAAGACACATCGGTGGCTTCGGTCATATTGTTATATAAATAATAAAACGTTAAATATAGAATTCGTTAATAAATGAAAAATGCTAAATCACACATACGTATTTTTAAAAATTATTATCATTAATCCTAATTGACTTAAACTAGATAAAATTATATATTTTTTTAATTATCTGTATATTCATTTTTAGCTCTATTCCCAGCTATAAATAATGTTAATTTAGATAATAATAATAAAAAATAGAAAGTAAATTTATTTATTATTCTGATTGTGGAACATTATTTTTAACTAATTATTTGACTGCTCGTAATTACTACGTAAAGCTGAGCAATTATTTTAATAATTGTTTTTTTTTTCCCTGGCAAGGACATAACATGTACAATAATGGCCGTTTTCACCAACCTTGTCTTAGCTTAGGTGACTCCTAAGTGACATGCTGTCACTTTTTGTATTAACTGAAAAGAGTGAGACAGCATGTCTCTTAGGAGTCGCCTAAGCTAAGACAAAGTTGGTGAAAACGGCCATTAGTCCCTCCAATAATCGCAAACAAAATGGAGTGTTACTTTTTTAATGTAGGATTTACAACAGCAGCACTTTACAAAAAATGTATTTCTTTTTTTTAGGCATTCATTTATGAGACATAAAATGGTTTGTGTGTTCACGGAGTTATTCAATTATATATTATTTTATTTTAAAATGGATTCATCATGTAGAACAATAACATTTTCTATATTAAAATTGTGCATGTTTATTTCGTGTTATTTAATAATTGGTTCAGCTTTAAGTCGCTCATTTGTTTATTGTTTTATTTTTACTAGTTCTCTTAATTTAAAGCGTCAGTGACAAGTCTATTTATCACACGACTAATTATGGACTACAAAAAAGTGGCAAAACTGCTAGAGGCATTCTAGCTAGAGACTCTAAAGAAAAATGTTGGAATTTAGATGTATTTATTCATAAAGACTCTTTTAGTATATTGTTTGTTTCAAAATGGAATAGAAGCCAGTTTTCTATGCAAAAGCGTTTTATTATACAGGTGAATTCTTTATGTTCGTGTGGATGTCTAAATCTTATACTGAGAAATAGTGAAAATAACACACAGGAGGTCGTTTTAATTAATAAATTCTGAGCAGTAATTACATACAGAAAACTTAAGAAACGGCGCATTTTTAACGAAACACTTTTTTATTTATTTTACATTACTAGGTATTATACCTACCTTAACTTCTTCTTTCTCCTGCGTTCATCCCAATTTTATTTGGGGTCAGCGCAATATTACTTCCTCTTTCACTTTCCTCTGTCTTTCTAATTGGTCACTCACTCCTTTCATCAACATACCATCATTTGTGCAGTCCAACTATCGTTCCTTCGGTCTCCATCTCCCTAGACACCTATACACTTTTAGCATTACTTACTAAATTAGAGAGAGACTTTAAAGCGAGAAAAGAAACTTAAAAGATGCACCTGTATAATGACGTGACTTCTGCTTCAGTCAAGAAAATCTGTAAGATACGACATAGTGATCGTTATATTTCGATGTAAATTAGGTATTTAGTTGAGTTCACGAACAAAATATTAATTTATAATGTGTATTTTTGTTTAACGGATGGTACATAAGTTATGTAAAACAATTTAATTTGTATTGATTTCATTATATTTTTAATACATATTGCATTGAGTTTTTATTGTGGAATAATACGACTGACTAGTTCCGTAGACGAGTGGTTTATAATATATGGCCACTATGAATTTGCTTTGTGGTTCTCGAGAAAGTGCAATATCTGCTGCTTTTTCTGTACGACTTAACACCTTTTCTCTTTGGTGGTTCATATATTGGAGTTCTAGTTCTGTTTTCTTATCATCTTCTGCGTTTTTGTAAGATTCACAAAAATTGCACAGGTCTTTTTTAGGAATAAAAAACGAGATATTGAATTCCCTGTTAAAAATCTGACTGTAAATGAACAATGTAGCTGCTTCTTTTCTAACACTTCTGCGTTGGCATTCATAGTCGCGATGTAAGGCAGCCAAAGTAAGTCCACCATCAATAAACTCGCGACTGGTATTAGCACGTAAATAATGACTTTCAACTCGTGGGACTGAATTGATATGCTGACGAACTGATTCTAATACTTCTGGATCCGATTTCGGTTGTTTACCGTGATTACCCCTTTGATCGGTCGGCGCGATTCCACAATCAGAAGACTTTGCTTCAATAACTGTACGGAGAGTCCGTTGTGCTATCCCAAGGGTGTTTAGTAAAAATGTCTTGCATATTCTTCGAGTCTGACCATTTTTCACAAAAGAAAACCAACTATTGGGCTTTCTTGGTTGTGCCACATTTTTTACACGACGGCATACTATATTTTGTATGTTTATGCAAGAGTTAAGAAAGTCTCTTTGACGTTGCAAAGATCCTAAAGACCAATAGGTATTAAATATTTCCTGACGTTCGTCCCTTGTAAATTTATCACAACATAAAAACTTACAATTATGGCACGGAGGTCTCATTTTTTTAGCTTCTATTTTGTTACCTTTCTTAGAAATATACTCTTTCCCCGAATTTTTTAAAGTTTTCCTGACATTTTCTTTCCACTTGTTTTGGTTTCTCACTCTTTTCTTTCCTCTTTTATTCTTAGAAGTTGCATTGGTTAAAGAAACTATAGATGAACTCGTAGATGACGATTTGTCACGCCTAGGATGTGATGTTGGTGGATGATATTCACTGCCACTGTCTGCAGAAAAATCTGAACCTTCGTTTAAGCAAACAAAAGGAGAACTTGGCTTCTGGTTTTCTTTACCTGGAGTTAAGAAATAATATTGAGAGCTGTTGGTTACTATTTATTGAAACTTAAGAAAAATTATAAAACTATGGTTACCAAATTTAGCAGAATCGTTGTTTTTGGTATTTCTATCTGTTGCATCAGAACTTTCTTGGTAATATGAAGAGATTTGCATATCCATTTGTTGATTAAGGTTATTAAAATTTTTCTGAAGTATGGAAGGAGATAGTACTGTTCCTTCATCACCTGTTCGACATAATTTTATTGTATCTAACAGCCCAAGAATTTTAAATAATCAATATAGATAATAAATTAATTACCCTCGTCAATTATGTCTTCAAACTGCACTGTATTTTCATCAGTAGTTTGTTTATCAGTCATGTTAGTATCAGGAATATGAATAAAAATTTCAGGTACAGTCATACCAAGTGCTTCATAATCAAAATTATTTGCTCTTCTTAACTGTTCTACATGGGTATCATCCAGCAAAGAATCTGCAAAGTAAAAACTCCTCAAATTGATCCTAAGCTAGAGATCGTATGTACATTCATCACTTGCGTTTGCCTTTCAATTTTAAGAAATTGTAAAAACATAAATTTAAAATAAAAATAAAAAAAAAAACAGTTTCAGGTTTTTTTTGCTGTCTTTTGAACCGAAAATCATTATGGTGTTTAATTAATATACGTACAGGAGGTACGTATATTAATTAAACACCGGGATTTACTAGACGTTGAAAAACTACTGGATAAATTACTTGATGAAGATATTGAGCTTAAGCATAATTATTTTAATTCAATACCCATTATTGGTATAAGAACTAGCAACATCGAAAAAACAAGAATTTTAATTGGGCCAGTTTTTAGATAAATGTTATCTCTCACACTCTCCCGGACGTCCTACAGGCAAATCTGGCGTGCGGTAGTCATTGCGTTCATCAGTGCGCGTCCTAAACGTCTAGGTAAAATATCAATTTAACAACTACCGCCAGCCAGATAAACTGTAGGACGTCCGGGAGAGTGTGAGAGATAATAATAATCTAAAAACAGGCTCAACTAAAATGCTTTGTCGAAAACGTTGCTAGCTCACGTACCACACCTGCTAACTTCTACATACGTAGGAATTATTATTATACAAAATACATAAATACAATTTATAAAACTTATTCACAGTACCTTCGCAAATACGAGGGGAGGTCAAAAAGTTCGCGGAATGACTGGGAAAAAAGATGAAATGATACATTATGTTATTTTTCCTTTTCAATATATTCCCCCTTAACACGAATACATTTTTCGGATCTGGCATATAACTTATTAATACCGTCGAAAAAATAGGTTTTGTCTTGGGCGTCAAAATACGCCGAAATCGCCGACTTGACTTCATCATCGTCTCTAAATTTTTTTCCACGCAGCTCTTTCTTCATCTTTGGGAATAAATAAAAATCGCTAGGGGCAGGTCTGGACTGTAGGGTGGATGGCGTAGTTGTTCAAAACCGCATCGATGAATGGCAGCCGTCGCAACATGACTCGTGTGAACGGGCGCGTTGTCGTGCAAAAGGAGTACACCTTTTGTCAGTTTTCCTCTTCTTTTTTCTTTAATAGCTTCTTTTAATCGGTCCAATAGGGAAGCGTAGTACTCTCCCGTTATAGAAACACCACGTTCTTTATAATCGATCAAAAGAATACCTTCAGTATCCCAAAAAATAGTCGCCATGATCTTTCCGGCCGATTGTGACACTTTAAATTTTTAGGGGGTGGTGTGCCTTTTTTGTGCCACTGCATCGACTCCTGCTTTGACTCAGGCTCATAGTGGTGAACCCAAGTTTCATCACCGGTTACAATTCGGGCCATAATGTCTTCCCTATCTTCTCCACAGCGGTCCAAAAACTCGCGGGAACAGTTGACGCGCTCACGTTTTTGCAGCGGCGTGAGCATTCTCGGGACCCACCTTGAACACACTTTACTCATGCCAAGATGTTGATGAAGAATATTTAAAATTGTGGTTTCTGATACTCCAACTGATGCTGCAAGTTGTTTCTTCTTCAACCTTCCGTCTTCCAATACAAGTTTTTCAACTTTTTCAATGATTTCCGGCGTAGTGGCCTCAATGGGCCGTCCAGGTCGAGGATCATCTTCAATTGACTCCCTTCCTTGCTTGAAAAGGCCGTGCCATTTGTAAATCATGGTTTTACCAGGAGCAGAGTCTCCGTAAACAGCTAACATCTCTTGCAAAATAGTTTGAGGCGTTTTTCCTTGTTTGGTGAGGAACTTTACGACGGCGCGAATGTTCAATTTTTATCCATAGTGGCTAGTTTGTTCCCGATTTACTTGTTTACTCGTTTGTAACTCGAAAGCTAATGACCCAATTAGGCTAGAAATTGGCATATATAGTAATTATGAGTTACTCAAGTAGCGGCTACCTGGAGGAGCGACCTCACCCCCGCCAACCCCGCCATTCCGCGAACTTTTTGACCGCCCCTCGTAGCATCTATTTCCTGAACATTTATATTATCAGAAGTATTGCTGTATAAAGGAGATATTGAAACTTCCGCCAAATCTTTACTGGTCAAAGCTATAGGTTCAATTATATCGACTGTCATTGATGACGCTGCTTCCTCTATAAAAATATTTGTTTATAACAAATACAACCTTTGTTAAATTTTAATATTCAAAATAAAATGATAATAATAAATATGTTGGATACTTACCGCTTTTATTTAAGTCAGGATTGGTTTTAGAGAAAGGCGCTGCAGTTAAACCTTTTTTTCCTAATTGTACCAATCGCTCCATTCGGTTCGCCATTATTACAATAAGTAGGGGTATATCAAACGTCTTATTTGTTTTTCTAAAATTGTAAGTGTAGGTAATTTAAACTTAACATTTTAATAAGCACAAAGATTAGGGAGTAGATTGGCCCACTCTAAAACTGCTATTTAGGGCTTCTAACGCCTTTTTAACACTTTTAACGATTAGTTTAAACTCTTAGAGTAGGTACGGCTACCTGCGTTCTAACCTTTACATAAAGACACTAATCAAACTCACGATGTAAGTGCAAGTAACGTTTACGTAATCTAATTGAAAATCGAATTATATTTAGTAAAATAGCGATGTCACATTTGTCAAATGTGCCGTTTTTCTACTTACTTATGAAGTAAATAAAATGTCACATTTGCCACTTACTCCAACACAGATTTAGAAGCGTTTGCACCTCGTGGAGCTCCCCGCGCAACTGACAAATAAGTCGTTGTTATACGCGGAAGAGGGGGGAACGTACCAAGTATTACAATGACACTGAACGCCCTCTCTCAAAAAATAGGAAAACTAACATCGTGGCGTTTTACCACTTTGTAAATTATACACTTTTGAACACTTATGCCGTTAAAACTCAATTTTGCTTTTTTTGTAAATGTGCCGTTATTCTGCTAGGTGAGCGATATATGTATGTCTATCCGTTACCCTAGATCCCATAACAAGCCTTACAGAGCTTACTTTGGGCTAGGCTAATTGGTGTGAGTGTAAGAAATATTTATTTATACAGTATTGTATATCACGCGCCTCTGACTACGTTCATCCCGTGATATATTTTCCTGCAGAAAAATAATCTTATTGTCTTCCCCAGATCTTCCCAATACTAAATGAACCAAACCCGGCTATCTGTGCAGGCCTTATTCTATGTCTTAAACTAACCCTATATCAATTTTCATCAAAATCGTTTACTCCCTCCCCCTCCTTTATGGCCTTTTTTTTTGTTCCCCTGAGGGAAATGCATCAAATTTCATACCCCGGCTGTTGCGAGCCAGCGGCTATGTGGGGCTCTCCTCCCCAGAAGGGGGAGGCCTACCCACTAAGAACCTCAGGGATGGCCTTCTTCAGGCATGTAGGGAGCCCCCAGGAACGCGAAGCGACTTCCGGGAACCCCCAGCCTCCGCTCCCCTAGAGAGCCAGCCTAGGAGAGCCCTCCTCGGGGGAGGCTACTACCTCCCCCGATCTCCTCCACCGACGACGCCCCCGGCCACGGAAGGGGCGTGGTCCATTACGGGTCGCCGTATCCGCGGGCGCGACTTCCTCGCGCCCGCCGGTGACCCGCGGCGGCGCCGCAGCTGTGCCACCGAGCCCGGTGCCGCTTTCTTCGAGCGGGATCGGCCATCTCCCGACCCCGCTCGGCGGCCTCCTTCTGGAGCATCACTGCTTCACAGAAGGAGGCCACAGCCCTCCAACCTCCCTCGTCCGCCAGCATTGCCGCAATCAATGCCGGCGGAGACAGATCTCGCCCGATCTCTGCGACCAGGACTCGGCGCTCGGAGGCCCACGCGGGGCACTCCGCCAGCGTGTGCTGGGCCGAGTTGAGGTCGGATGTGGTGGCAATGTGTCGATCCTTCCCGTTCTATTCGACACAGATACTCACCGAAGCAGCCGTGCCCGGTGAGTATCTGAGTCAATCGGTAGGTGACCTCCTCCTTCCCGTGGAGCCAAGCTTCGAGATGCGAGATTACGGCACCGACTGCCCGCTGGCGCGCGCAGATCCGTAGTTCGAGCTGCGCGACGCATACGTCGCCGCGTACATGTCGGCCAGGATGTCGAATGGGGAGAGCGTCCCAGAACCGTCGCCGCCTCGTACAAGATGGTACGGTAGCCTCGTACGATCCGTATGGCCATTATCCGCTGCAGGCTCCGTAGCAGAGCTCTGCAGCGGGGGACCTCGCGCAATCTCGCGACCACACGGGGGCCCCATACATGGCCACGGATCACACGACGCCCTCGTACAGGCGGCGAACTCCATCCCTCGGGTTTTTATGGCCTAGGTTTAGGCTGAGTTTAATCGGTAGGTCATTCCGGTTGAGGCGCGTCGATCTGTTTGGAGTCGGATATAATCACAGTAGCTCTTGGTCGCTGTAGTATCCATGAGGATTTTCAGCCTCCTCTCCAGAGGTAATAAAAATTGGTTCCCTGTATAGGGTAAAAGTTTTACAAACGTCGAATATCGTAATCTCATCTATACAAAAAAAAAATAAGATTTTATCTTCAAAAATGACCAGTAGATCATTTTATTGCAATCTCTTGCAGTCCTTTTTCATACTCGTATTAAAAAGTAACCTATGTTCTTTCTCAGGCTACAGATCAGTGATTCTCAAAGGGGTCTATATCGACCCCTAGGGGTCTATGACATCCAGGAAGGGGTCTAGTTGTTTTTATATTGCATATTTTGACATTTGCAAGGGAATCAAAACCTATAGGGTACTTTCCATTGACCTAGAATCATGAATTTTGGCAAGAAGCAATGTCATGTAGCACAAGTAAGGAAACACTCCGAAAACCGTAAATTTGTAGTTAATTCACAAAAAAAATCATTTTTTGTATAACATAATTGGGAAAAACAGGAAAAGTCTTTGAGACTTAATTCTAGTAATGAACGAACGATTTACATGTCGACAAATTTGTACGGAAGCCTCGTTGCGCGAGTGCGACTCGCACTTGACTGGATTTTGCTCCCACAGGGCATTGTAGTGAGTCCTCATAAGGGATGCGTTACTAGTGTATTCGTCTTAATACCCCCTTGGTGCTCGGACGACCTTACACCGGATACCACCCGCGCCCGGTCTACTGCGGGTGGTTATGCTGGAATCTAGCAGAAGGCTAGCGGTGGGCGGTGCGTAACTGCGCCCCTAGACAAAATGCCTTTCTATTTGCGTTTTTTATAATAGATAACATAAAAAATGTATGGAACTGACATTTCCAGTAGATACGTCACGTGACTTGATGACGCTGATAGAAAACTCGCAGACAAGATGCTAACTGTGTTTCTATTCTATCGCTCGTCTGTGTTCTATTTTGACAGTAGAAGAGTTCTATACAAATTTATAGACAAAATGTAGTAAAAAAATAGATACGGTTCTATTCTATTTCACTCAACAAAGCGATTGCTCATACCCATAGATTGGTGATAGATTGTTTGTTTGTTGTTTTAAAATAGTGTTTTTGCCAAATTATTCCTAAAAATGCAGACAGACAAGAGTTACTTTTGCAATTATAATAATAGTATGGATCTTTAATTTGATAAACTTTTTATATAATCTTGATTGTATAAATATTAATATTATGTCATTTTGAATTAACCGTAAGTAAACAAAGCTAATTTGAATTCAATACTGACACTCGCTTTTGTAATGATTAATTGTAAATCTCATACTTACCTTTAAACAACTGTCTACGCAACGATTTTCAATTTCAAATTCAAAGTTTGTTTAATTTAGTCCTAATTTATGTAGGTAAATAATTGTGAAGTACGCACGTTTGAAATATTTTGAAGTTCCTCTTAATGGCATTTTTTTCTCTTTAAGCAAAGGAACTTAAGGCGAAACACGGTAGATTATTTTCTATTTCTATTCTATTTTCTACTGTCACGGTAGACACAGCCATTCTATCAGTAGATACACTTTGTCTAGCATTTTTCGATAGAAAACGCTTAGTCTATTATAATAGTAGAAATAGAATAGAAAAGACGCGCGTGCATTTTGTCTAGGGCTACAGGGCCACTGACTATATAATGTCTATAATAAACTGAGAAACTTCGCATCTGCCGCCAACAGGTCATTGTAGTAAATCGGACTCGCTTGAAACGATTTCGCCTTTACCCCTACGCATGTTGTTTTACGAGCTAAATTCCCCCCTCAAGGGCGTCTATTGTAATCTAACGAAAGTGAAACCCGATATGTCCCTTTGTTTAATGCGCCCCAACGCTCCCAAACGACAAGTTTTTTTTTATTTCTCTCAGGAAGGAGACTGAGAATCCTCATAAGGAGCACGAAACGTGCTCAGGATACCCCCGCAACGGCAAGTGTCACGGAGGTTATGTCGGACTACACGCGGCCAGAGCGGTCTGACCACGTGACAAAATCAAAAATCAAAATAATATTTATTCAACATAGACCTTTACAGGCACTTATTGACGTCAACAGACAAAACAAAAAAACAAAGCTTAAAAAAAAAACAAAAACCTTGTCCGTACGTACGAATATGGAAAAAAAATTAAAAAATTGACTCGACACCTGTTCGGAAATTGGGAGAGCCTTCTCGAGAAGAACAGGCAAGAAACTCTAAAGGTCTATTTTATTATCTCCTCTTTACAATGTTAATAATTACAATAATATAATATAAAAATACAATATAGTATAAGATACAATCATACCTACTACGATTACAGTCGTATGTATGTTTACATACAAAAATAATACAATATTATAAATAATGTTGTTACCAAACATGGCTCTATGAATAGTGTCCCTATTCCCAAATAGTGTGATCATTTAGATAGTCACTTACTTTATAACCTTTACTCATGAGTGTTTTTTGATATAGATTTTAAATTTATATAAAGGCAAATCAATGCCACTTTGCGGAAGTTTGTTAAACATAGATATACATTTCCCCAAGAACGAACAGCTAGTTTTATGGAGTCTGAACATTGGAACGGCAAGTTTATTTTTGTTTCTAGTATTCACATTATGTAGATCACTGTTTTTATTGAATTTATTATACTTTCTATATACAAAAACTAAATTATCATATATATATTGACTAGCTAAAGTTAAAATATTAATTTCTTTGAACAATTCTTTTAGGGATTCTATAGCTCGTAAACAGTAAATAGCACGAATCGCTCTTGTAATAGGAAAATACTCTCAATGTTAGCCGCAGATCCACATGACAAGCCGACTAAATGCAGCCTGTGCCTAAGTTCTAAGAATCATATAGGCAAACCGTGCGGGCGACCGCCCCTTAAGAGAGGGGCGATGCAGTGCAGGCCCATAAGGGGCCCAACGCGCGGGAAGTCAAAGTGGCGCCGGCCTTATCATGAGGGAACCTAGTCATGGCGATGCTAAAGGCTGCCGTACTAAGGGATCATGGAGGATGCGGCGGCGCAGATGCCACCAGCGGCACAGATGCCGCCTGCAAGGACAGAAACATGTCCTGCGTAAGTTGGTTGTCAGGGTCGACGGGGGCGTGACGAGAAAAACGGTAAGAGCGGACTCTGATATATCTGAAGTTTTCGATAAAAGCTAAATAGTACATTTAATTGAAAAGCAGGTGGGAAATTGCTTCAGCATGATATTCATTTTGGTCTTTTGATCAATGTGTGTGCATTGGGGGCGATACGGTACAGACTCTTTTAAATTACTGGAAGGAGACTATAGCAGGCTCATCTTGCTGTTCTGGTGTGAAGCGTATGAAAGACAGTGAAATTATTAAGTACTCTGACTACATCTTTCGCCACGTCTGGCAACGTACTGTGATTTTTGTGCAAGTTGCAGATTTGCTGCGAATCTCATGTGCTACAGGCGAATGAAACCCTATTTACGATGGCGACCTCAGGGTCCAGCTACGAGAAATAAAGTATACAAACTTATTATTTTTCTGTATTGATTTTCAGCGAACTCGCCACGTCAGTCGCAGCGCGTTCCTATTTCAAAATCTGACATACACGCCACAGATGAAAAAGCAGATGAACTTCCAATGAGGTTAAAAGTCGGTCGAAAGAGGCCTTATTTACATGTCCCATATATGTATGTTGTTAAAAATCAGTCTTATATCAATGTAGGTACATACAGCGAAAAAACATTTGACGAATGTTAGCAATTAGCTATTTATGCCATAACACTAATATTTGTTTTGATGCAATCATAAGTGTTTCCAATCACGTTTTGCAATAGCTGACATATTGCTGCTGACATATTGCACACCTTTGCTGATCGCTATTTTATTGTTCCACTTTATAATGTCAATCAAGCATTACAGTTTTTGCATAAACGAGTAATTAAATGAAAGATACGAATATGGCCTAGTTTCATCCAATAATTCTAACAGATATTAGATAGTTTATGAAAAATGTAAATTATGTTCATTAATAATTAATTTAATGCTTGTATAACGACGTTGGTCGTGTAGTCTCGGCACTGGAGACCTATTTTTGAATTACGAATACGACTTAGAAATCATTGATGTGACTAATAATCACCGATTTTCAGTCATTCTTATTTTTGAATATCACTTATGTGACTACCTTAGTCACAGGTGTGATTTCATTACGAGTGCCCTCACCCACTCGTAATCAAGTCATACTTGTGGAAATGTTATCTGTGTTTTGTTTGATTTTTAAGTCTATATATATATGAATATAGCACATATATTATATATATATATATATAATATTATATATTCTTTTATATTATATATATATATATAATAACCGCAATAGTTAAGCCGGCAATAACCGGCAGCGGCTACATTTTGCGTGGAACCGAACTCTTACATTTATGTGTGTACTTTATCTATGGTGGCAGCTCTGCGATCGACTTTCAAAAATTGGATTGTTTGAGGAATCCGTGACCTCAAAGTCACCGCTGACTATTTAGTCAGCGGTGATTTCGAAATCGCATTCGTAATTCAAAAATAGGTCTCTTGTTGGGCCCTTACAAAAAGGGTCTTCGCTTTCAATTTGTTATCGAAATCTTTTCGATGTTTAACAACATCTGTGGAAATCAATCTCTTAAAGTCTAGTTTTGTTGTAATATTAATTGCTTTAATAAATTAAATTATGGACTACAATATTAGCAACTTTATGTTATTACTTTTTATTTATTTACATTTTGTAGCTGTTTACTATTCCTTAATATGTATATGGTATATATGTTCGTACATATATCATCATGAATGTTACCTTAGCTAGTTATTTTGCACAAGCAAACTGTGTGATCGCTCGTAATAATAACGGTTTTCCTAGAGCAAAACAGTGAAGAAACATTGAACAATTTCAAAGGAATGTAAAGTCGACCATTCTGCCAGAAATTTGTTTATATTATACATTCTTTAAATTCATTTCAGTTTCAACACTATAATTTCTCGTAGATCCCTCGATTAATGGGTCCTTATCTATATACTATTCTTTATATATCTATATACATCTACAGTCTTATCTATACTTGTAACTTATAATAAATCTGTAGAGAGGTCAATTCTGTACATGAAATATATTTCCAAAATAACTATCAGGGGGTGATTAGGAATCGATACTGATGCCAAAAATGCAATCAGTAAAATTTTTGTTTGTATAACCGTTATAGAAACAAAAACTACTCGAAAGATTTTAACGAAACTTGGTACGATTATGTTTCATACTCCTGATCTGGTTATAGTATACTTCAATCAATAGGAGCAGAGCAGTGAAGGGAAATGTTGGGAAAACGGGAGAAGTTACTCCATTTTTTAAGCTTCCGTCGCGTGTGCAGCCTTAATGGTTGAAGCTACACAGAAATCATGTATAAGGGAAATGTTCTCCTTAAAATTATATAACAAATATCCCACGACACTGTACGTCTATCTTTTATGGTTGACTCACAATAACACGTGTAACTCCCGATAGCTTAGCAGTTCGAAGCTTTCTGATTATATTTGTCTACTCTTACGTTTATGACATTCTCAGTCATAAAATTGCGATTCCGCGGACGAAGTCACGGGTACAGCTACGTAAATTTCGCTATCAATGAAAGAAACAAAGATGAACTACTGTTTTAAAACAAAAACAGATTTGTTAATATTCTAAGAAATGTATGTATTTATATTTATATATATTATCAATATATTTATTTATATTTATATATATTATCAATATATTTATTTATTTGGTACATTAACAGTTCAAATCCAAAATGAGATAAGAATATTACATGTTCTACAATTAGTGAACTGTGATGCAATCCAAATGTATGTATGTATGACACTAATAAAAACTGAAAAATATCAAAGAATATCAAAGATATAAAAACAATAACATCATAAATTATAAAAAAAACTAACCTACTAAAACTAAACATGGGTAACAGAAAAATTAATTATACTATAAAATTAAATTAAACTAGTTCAAATAAGCAAAGATACTTGCTGAATGTTGCTTATACAATGAAATAATGTCATGTACAGGTTGCTCCTATCAGAAAATCTGTCATTCATTCCTTATGAATCTAAATGTTGGGTAATAAAGGATACAGATATAAGAAGAGATCACGGGGGTGATTGTTGAGATGGATGTGTGGTGTGATTCGAATGGATAAGATAAAGAATTATTATATAAAAATGAAAATCAACCTGGACGAACTTTAAACAAGCCGCGACTAAAGTTACCTTGGAAACAATGCGTCAATTCATACATTAGTGTTCAGAACATGATATGTATCAAAACCTAAGGTTATTTAGAGAACAAATACACCAATTCGTATAACGTACATGTGTGCAAGAACACGAGAATACGGGAAGCCAAACAACTATAAAACAAGTCAAACAATATAAAATTTAGGTTAGGAATACGAAATTCACGTATTTATTATTTAATACATACTTTAACCTTACGAATATTCATCCCCTATTTTTATTTTACCTTCTAAGGGTGTTTTTTACAAACTTTGAATGCAATATTTATTTATATCTAATCAACAGCAAAAAAATAATATTGAAGCTAGCTGTAATAAGGTTATTAACACTCTCACACAACTTTTCACCCTTGCCCTTTAAATACTTTACTACCCTTTTTTGGTATTAAAATGTTACCTAAATACATTCTCAAGCTCTGCTCTCTATATAATTTTATTTGAATCGTTGAATCGTAATCGGATTGCCCTGAGACAGACTGAAGGCAAGTCATAATTATATAAATTAATAAATAATTAGGTATATAATAAAAATAATAATTAGTCAATATTTTATTAATATATAATAAAATTAAAGTTTCTATTTAAAAAAAGCGTTTTAATTAAGTTACTTTAATTACATACATACATACACTCACGCCTTTTTCCCACGGGGGTAGGCAGAGATTACGTCCTTCCACTTGCTACGGTCCTTACATATCTCTTTCGCTTCATCTACTTTCATAAAATTCCTCATACATGCTCGACGATTGCGGGTACTTCTGACCTGGCCTTTTTTGAGGACACTTTCGATTTGTTCGAAATATGTTCGCCTAGGTCTTCCTCGTCCCGTGTCTCCACTCACTCCAGCCTCATAAATCATTTTGGTCAGTCTACTTTCATCCATCCGTTCCACATGCCCAAACCACCCAAGCATCCCTTTCTCTATTCTTGTCACGATATCCTCTTTCAACCCACATTTCTTTCTAATCACTTCATTATACAATCTGTCACTCAGTTTTACTCCTGCCATACTCCGCAAAGCTCTCATTTCTACTGCATTTATTCTGCTTTCATACTTTAATTAATAGACATTATTAAATATTATTTGGACTTTCTGTAATTTCTCTCGCTTTTTTGTTTGTTCATAGTTCAATTTAGAATAAGTATCAAAATAAAAAATGAAAGAAAAGATTAATAATTATTAATTAAGTATATACAACGTCGTAACAATAATGATTTATTTAAAAATCATTTACTCACTCATCTTTTATAATTTTAACAGTAATGTGGAAAATTATGTTAAATATAGAAAGCTTGTGTTTTCCTCAGGAGAGGAAGGCTGAGAATCCTCACAAGGAGTACGAAACGTACCCAGGATACCCCCGCAACGGCAAGTGTCACGGAAGTTATGTCAGACTCCACGCGACCAGAGCGGTCTGGCCACGTGACCTACCGACTAAACTGGAATGGAGGCTTGAATGGAGAGAGGTTAGCCGCACCCTCAGGAGAGGGTACGGTCAGCGCTGTCCTCCGAAGAAGACATATGCGCGAAATATAGTAAGCAATAAAAATAAATATTCAGAGCACGCTGTATTATATTAAAAGGAGTATATAATATGAATACTTGTCGACGAACAATATTATTGTCATATTTATCGAGACTAGAAGTAAGTGCGTTTATAAATCTACATTAAACAGGGGTAGGTACCACTCTTGCAGCGTATAGCGCTATCTTAATTGTATTGGGGTTTTATTCTTGATTTAAGCGATCATGATAGGCCTACAGAAGCTTAAAATGACCGCTTAGGTTAAAACAAAATAGGTTACTGTTAATAAGTACATTAACCGTACCTAACTACACGCTACCATTCCACTGCCTCTTGAAGAATCCCATACTGTGCTTCTCGAGGAAAACCTCAGCAGGAAATTCATTCTACAATCAGCGCGTTACTATCATCATATCGTAGATATAACGCTCGAAAGATATATTTCCCCGCAGTAAAAATTATCTTATCTTCTTCCCCAGTTCCCGCTTATCCCTGTTATTCCTGATTTTTCCGGATAAATATTTTTTCCCCGTGTTGAATATGTCTCAAACTATCCCTTATATCAATTTTCATCAAACTCGGTTTAGTAGTTTGTGACCCTATTCAAACAAAAACATTCAACTCTATTTTCACTTCTCTTAGAGTAATGTTTTTGCAAACTTTGAATATTGCATCTAGTTATATCTAATCGAAGCGTAAAAAATAACTTTCTATATTTATTTATATGTACATATTTTTCTTTCAGACATAATCGCGATCGACAACCACGATGGGTTTCCATCTTGTCACTCTGCTTCTCCTGGTGCCAGCTATCTACGCCAAGATAGACGTGAGCATCGTCGCATCCAGCGATCTGGCGCACAGCAAATCTGATGCTGTGGGGAAGAACGTAGACATCATCAGCGATATAGAACGAAACACGTTCAAACTAGAAGACGACTCTCTTAAGGCTGCCGTCGGGAAATACTTCGGCAAAGTTCCGGACGATGCTTTCGTCCGCAAACCAACACCTTGGGGTGATTTGTACACTACCTACGGATGGAACCAGGTCTCCAGGGCTTTAGACGCAGTGCGCACCGAAATTTTGGACTTTAAGACCGAACCAATCGTTCTTCTTCAGCAAGAGTTCACAAACAACAGCTCCAAGCCTGCTTCTTTTGTCGGCCAAGTCAAGCAGTCTATCACGAACACTGTATTATCATCTTGGGAAAAAGGGGGCGAGCTTACCGTCTCTGAAAGCATTAACTATGATATCAACTTCTTCCGTTCTTCAGAAAGCAGCATTGACTTAAAATACACGTCGAAATGGGGGCAAGGCGTAAATATTATCGAGGAGCTGACAGCAGGAGCTAAAGACGGCATCTCGCTTACTGTTCAACCAAATCAGAAAGTCATAATCGAACTCGGAGTCAAGAAATGCGACATGAAACTCAAAGTGGAGTACCTGGCTTCTCTTTCTGGTTTGACAGCTGTCAACTACAGCACTCCCTACCAAGGGCATCATTTCTGGGCTCTCAATATTAACGCTGTGATGGAGTCCATGGCGCTGAAGAAGTCGAGGGCATCATCTGAATATATGGCCATTGGTTTCTACAGCAACTGCATCATTACAGTCAAGGATGCAGCAACCGGACAGGTACTCCAAGAGATCCCTGCTGCCATCTACCGAAACAATTAGGAACGTAATAAATTTTTTCTAGAAGCATCCATCTTTTTTTATTGTTATCAACTTTTCTGCCTCCTATGTTATCGTTTTTATATTATGTATTTTGTTTTTTTAGTTGCAATGTTAATGTTGCATAAATACGTCTATTATTATAATTTTAAACTTTATCTCCCAAGTGAATAGGGTGTAAGTATATACCTACTATTTCTGCGGGCATTGTGCCAAGCAAGAAATAGGATGAGTTTATAGGGGCTTAAACTTCTGTCTATAAAGATAGGAATTTTCTCACAATTGGGTAGAAGACATTTTTTTTAAATTCTATATATATCAATGTACTCCTTTAACTGAGAAATATTTTAGAACCAACACTATACCTGCGAATATTTCTTTTGAAGATACATCGACATGTTTGCGGCGCTGTCGCGGGTCGCTCGAAAACGCTCCATACTAAAAGCACTGCAATCGTGACGTCATAATTAAATAAACGCCTAATTTGTATGAGCGTATAAACAAATATCAAAATAACTTTGTTATTTGTACGTTTATAGGCATACTTTCTATATAAAAAAAATGTTACATTTAATGTGAGAATACTAGAAATGTGTTCGTTTTATTAGAATTACGTAAATAATCATTGCACATTTTTTAGAAACAAAAACAATATAAATAAAAAATTTAACTGAAATTTCTATATTGATATACTTTCATGAGATATAAATTGCTCAAATCAGATTATTATAGTATAAAAACGCCCATAATCAGTTGTAGTCGTCTACCTTATTCTACAGCAGGAGACCTATTTTTGAATTACGAATGCGATTTTGACTTTGAGGTCACGGATTCCTAAACATCCAATTTTTGAAAGTCGATCGCAGAGCTGCCAACATAGATAAAGTACACACATAAATGTAAGAGTTCGGTTCCACGCAGAATGTACCGCTGCCGTTATTGCCGGCTTAACCATTATGGTTTTTATATATATTTATATATATATTAATATTCTGAAAAATCAAACAAAACACAGATTACATTTCCACAAGTATGACTTGATTACGAGTGGGTGAGGGCACTCGTAATGAAATCACACCTGTGGCTAAGGTAGTCACATCAGTGACATTCAAAAATAAGAATTATTGAAAATCGGTGATTATTAGTCACATCGGTGATTTCGAAGTCGCATTTGTAATTCAAAAATAGGTCTCCTGAACTAGGATAAACTTGCATCTCCGACTTATAAATAATGACATATTTAAATGATAGACAATAAAATCTAATGCAAAAATGTATTGTGTAACACATTGCGCTAAGTATGACACAAAATATCTAACACAAACAAGGAAGGGAAAATTCAAATACAATATACGTTGTTTAGTAATTATAATTTCTCTGTGTCGTCATGCGACATAACTTGGAAGTACTTCTTGAAGAAGCATTTTAGTTCTATGAGTGAGTGATTCTAGACAGTTTGGCGTTTAATCTATCATATAGAAATGGTACCAAAAGTATTTGAATTTTTTCTAGAAAATCCTATATTTTGAGTATCTTATCGTATTTTGTGAGTTGTGTAAATGCTGTCTATATGTTGTACTTAGTTGTGTAGTTAGACACTTTGCAATTCTTATATAGAAGACTAGCAGCTCGTCCCGGCTTCGCACGGGTAGACATAAATTGGTACAGATATTTAAGTTATAAGCATGCTAATTAAAACGACCATGAATCACTAAATTAGAAAAAAATTATATGCATACTAGCGACCCGCCCCGGCTTCGCACGGATGCAATGCTTATGTAATTATACCTACTACAAAATGTCCTTATACAGAACGTTCACAGCTTCACAGCGTATGCGATGAAAGACATTTTATGGCTAATTGTTTTACACTTTCGGTTGGTTTTAATAAGAATTTCTAATGATTTCTCTATAGTAATCTAGTACTAAATATAGCCTATGTTACTCGGTGATAATGTAGCTTTGTAATGAAAAAAGAATGATTAAAATCGGTTCTTGAGTTTATTCGTTACATACAAAAATACAAATCTTTCCTCTTTATAATATCAGTGTAGAAGTGCAGGGAAAAGAAAGAACGAAAATACACAGTGATGTGGTACTTCAAACATTTATTTACAATAGCTTACAAATTTTTCTGTGCTGTTACTTGTGCAGGGATGGACACCAAAACATCGCCGGTATTCGCATCCTTAATCACAATGTTGGAGCCAGCGTAGTATCCGATGTCCATGATCTGACTAGAAGTCTTAATCTTTTCTAACTTGGCAGCGCTCATGACGTGATCTATGGGGAGTGCCCAGAAGTGATGTCCCTCATAAGTATCCGCATAGTTAGTTGCGACGTCTCCGTCAACAGATGCCTCGTAGAACACCTGGACCTTCATACTGCCTTTGGTAGCGGACAACTCAGCAATAGCTTTCTGGTAAGGTTTTAGATTGATATTGATGTCAGACTCCGAGCCTACGGTTACTGCAACCTCTTTAGTAGCGTCTTTGCCCCAGCTAGAGGTGAAGGAGAACTTATTAGAGCCACCAGCAGAGGCGACATCGATTTCAACACCATAATTAATCTCTTCCTTAACTGATAAGTCTCCTGCGATCGACCAAGTGGTTGCGACGGAGTTGGTCACTTGTTGGTCGATTATAACATTGAAGTTCGCTGGTTTAGAGCTGTTGTTCTCGAAGCTCTGAGTGGTTACAATAGTTGGTTGGGAGTTGACACCGAGGATAACTGCTTTGACTGGTTTCAGATTTCTGGTGATTTGTTTCCAGCCATAGGTCTCGTAAAGGTCCCAGGGTGTGGGGCTTTTGACGTAGACGTCATCAGGCTCTTGCCCAAAGGCGAGTTTGACGGCATTCTTGAGGGACTGGTCCCATATGTTAAAAGTGGTGCGCTCTTTGTCGCTGATGATATCATTCTGGTTACCAGAAAATCTGATGGCGCTGGAAGCCTGGTCTTCGGTAGCTACGATCTGGATGTCGATGCTGGCGCGGATGGCTGGCACCACCAGCAATACAGTTAGGAGCTTCAGACTCATCTTGTTGGCCCCTTTACGATTTAATCTGTAAAGATTAGACACATTAAAATCCCATTGGAACTCCTTGCAGTCCGTGGAGAACGTACTTTTAATCATAGAGTAAATTAAATTATCGCATATTGTTTCTAAAATTGGTACGGCGGTAATAGACGGCGGTATTGGTAAGACTAATCCGTGGCAGCGCTGGTATTCTGGTTAGACATAATGGTATAAATAAAAAAGAAATAAAATTATCATATATAAAAGAATCAAAAAAATATTATAATAAAACTATAATAAAATATAAATACAATAGATTATTAGACACAGATCCCTTTGCCTTATACTATTGGAAAGCTTAACTTTAAAAAAGTACTATTTTAATAATGGCATCAACTTGGTTACTTACTAGTCTGTGGAGGCATCTGTACAAACTAACAAATAAATAAATGAGATAAACTTTATGGTAACGGGTGAAAAATAAAAGAAAAAATTAGATGTATATATGGAATTAACTTGATGTATAATGTCACACCAAAATTAATTCCAGAACGCTGCTTTTAAATTCCTAATGTATCGCAAAATAGTGTGTGAGTCGACAGACAGTTTAAGGAAGAATTTGTTGAAGTTGAGCCGAAATCAAAGTATTATCTTACATTCATTTTGGAAAGTTCTCACATTTAACTTCAGTGAGCATACAAATATAAAATGAAAAAAAAAATATTGCATTTGATAATTGAAAATTATAGTTTACTAAATTATATTAAAACTGAAGTAGAATTAACCAGCACTTACCCTTTAATTGACTCGGGATCGTTTAATAATAACATGCGGTTTACAGCACCATTATATATTCGTAGCTCCATAATACAGGCTGCTCAGAAAGATAAAAGTAGATAAATTAATATTTTAAACAGCGCCATTTTTTAATCTATTTCTTGTCATAAATAAATACCGAACTAAGATTTAATTTTTATGACATATAAGCAGTGGTGTTGTCGAGCCGGAACGCTCCGGAACGTCGTACCGGTACTTCCTTTTTGGAGCGAAACGCGTTCCGGAACTAAAGATGATTTCTGGTAACGAGAATTGGCTGACGTATTGACAAAAAAAATAAAAAGGATTGCAGAATATTTTTTATAATTTTTGACGAATTTTTATATGTATTATTATAAACAAGGGTTTGAACCGAACCCGAACCGGAACAAAAACCGGAATGAGCCGGCTTGATTTTCCGAACCGTGATCCGAAGTCCGGAACGTATTTTTCTGCTGAATCGGAATACTAACCGAACCGAAACAAATACGTGAAAGGTTTTTGAACCGGTTCAGCGGGAATTAAACTTTATTTATAATATAAAATTTTAAATAAGTAAAGATTTCATATATATATTTTAATGCAAGCGGCCCACAGTAAGTTACCTGCATTTGGAACATATACACAAAATGGGTTTCGTAATGATTTTCGTTTCCATTCCTTTTTATGCTATACACAGAGCCGATCTTGGCGACGGGCGAAATTTGGGTCGAAAAGTGGATTTTTCAGAAGTATGTAGATATAGCGCTATTAGCTATCGCCCGCATCTTCGTTATCATACCAAATTGCATCAAAACCCGGCTACCTGTTGTTACAAGATTTTCTTGCAATAAAAGCATATATTGCCGTGGCAAAAATATCCGTAAATTCTTCTCAAGTCTCAAAATAATCCTATATCTAATTTCATCAAAATCAGTTCTATAGTTTGTCAGCTTATGTAACCATTTGGATGTTGTATTTATTTATATCTACTCAAAAGCAAATAAAATAAGATTCAAATTCATTCAATTCACTTTAAAAATGACGTACTTAGTTTCCATACATATTTTCATCTCCTATTTCAACCCTTTACAGTCTAATTTTCACATAGCCTCTATTCTTTCCCAAGCTCTAGACTATTTGTGTACCGAAATTCAATTAAATCGATTCAATAGTTTTGGCGTGAAAACACGACAGACAGACAGTCACTTTCCGATTTATAATCACTACATAGTATAAAACAAAGTCGCTATCAGCTGTCTGTCTGTCCCTCTATGTATAAGCATACATAGGGACAGACAGACGGCGGATAATATATTTGTTAATTGTTGATATATTTATATATATTTACACATATATATAAATATATCAACAAAAGACACTATTAAGATCTCGTTGACCAAGTTTTTTTTTTATAGGATAGGGCAGCAAACGAGCAAACGGTATGGTGAGCGGATGGTAAGCGATAATCGTTGCCCATGGACACCTGCAACACCAGACGAGTCACAGATGCGTCGCCGGCCTTTGATATTGTGATATGTTATTCTGATATATAAACTATATTAATTTTTTGACGTGAAACGTCTTTAAAATCGCGCCGAAACATACGGGTACCAGGTTTAAAAAGTGGACCGTAACGAAAAGCTCTATATCATCGTACCTTAATAATTAAAAAACTATTAGTCTGAGAAACAAAAATGTGGTGTGAATATTTCATTTATATAGTCAGCTCGCTGTTGTGACATTGAGTTTTTTATTAAAATACTTAAAACACCGTCAATCTTGTTTTTATTTCAATCGTTTACTTTAAAAGCGCTTCCCTAACATATACGTTTCACGTTAAAACCAACGGCCGTGTGCCCCGGCACAACACCACCCGATTTTTACTCCCTTTTTTAATATATAAACTATATTAAAAAAGGGAGTGGTGAGACATTTATTTTTAATATTGTTTACCTTTGTGACACTTGCTTTCCCCGAAAAAAATATGATTGTTATAAACTCAATTAGTCAATTTTAAAAAACATCTCTAAAAAGGAACAGTGAACATTTATTTTTACACCCAAATGACACAGCGTTAAGTCGTGGTCACTTAATTAATTGGTAATTATTGATCCAGTCTCCGCACGTTTTGTGAACCGCCTGTATATGAGACTTACTGATAGGAATTTATTCTATGTTGCATGTCAGTGCAAAATCTGCTAAGAGTGAAAATCGTATGTATGTCAAATAAATAAGTACGAATGCTGAAAAGTATTGTCGGATAAAATTTGAAATGATTACATACGGAATAATGGCACCGTTTCAAAGTTACTGAGTCAGCTCTACCTAACTTAAATTAACGCAATTTTGTATCACAAAATAAAATATTAAAGGGTGAATATTTGAAAACGTGCATATTAGATAATTTTAGAGAATGTAAAAATAGAACTTTCAAAACTGTTCTTTAGATATTCAAAGCAAAGCTGATAGCATACACATACAAAAAAATGCGTGAGACCAAAAAATAAGCCTTTATATAAGGACGTCACAATTTGGATCTGGAGACCTATTTTTGAATTACGAATGCGATTTCGAAATCACCGCTGACTAAATAGTCAGCGGTGACTTTGAGGTCACGGCTTCCTAAACATCCAATTTTTGAAAGTCGAACGCAGAGCTGCCAACATAGATAAAGTACACACATAAATGTAAGAGTTCGGTTCCACGCAGAATGTAGTCGCTGCCGGTTATTGCCGGCTTAACCATTATGGTTATTAAATATATATATAGATATATTGTATATATAGACTGAAAAATCAAACAAAACACAGATAACATTTCCACAAGTATGACTTGATTACGAGTGGGTGAGGGCACTCGTAATGAAATCACACCTGTGACTAAGGTAGTCACATCAGTGATATTCAAAAATAAGAATTATTGAAAATCGGTGATTATTAGTCACATCCGTGATTTCGAAGTCGCATTCGTAATTCAAAAATAGGTCTCCTGAAATTATTGTGCAAACGGAGATGAGAAATTAAACAAATGGTAATTTGTAATTATAACAAATATCGTGAGGTACCGTATCATAACAACCAGCATATGCTAGAACTAATCATTCAAGGACATGTGACATGCACCAAACAGTATTGACCAGGAGACCTATTTTTGAATTACGAATGCGATTTCGAAATCACCGCTGACTAAATAGTCAGCGGTGACTTTGAGGTCACGAATTCCTAAACATCCAATTTTTGAAAGTCGATCGCAGAGCTGCCAACATAGATAAAGTACACACATAAATGTAAGAGTTCGTTCCACGCAGAATGTAGCCGCTGCCGGTTATTGCCGGCTTAACCATTATGGTTATTGTAAACTGTTGTACCGAATGGCAGATGCCCCCTATTACGTCCGAAATTGTGATCTCCACAGGGACTTTGAACTCCCCACAATCCAACAGCATTTTAGGGAGTGCTCTAAGCGGTTCTTCCGAGCCGCGGACGAGCACCCAAGCCCGTTAATACGCGAGTCAGCGAATTCCAGTTCAATACCGCCTTCAACGAATTTATTCAATAAAAATCGGCAAACGTTAAAAGTATCCACGTCTTTTTCTTTTTCCCACGCACCTCCTATATAAGGATTGTAAAGTCCTAACTGTGAGACAACTATTTATAATGAATACAGTCCTTAAACAGCACTCAACACTTCCCTTTAGCACCGAATATAAAAAGGCGAAGGGATATTGTTTGTGCTCAAAATATGGGAATTAAGCATACTTTCTTGGCCAGATTTTATGTATTCCTGGGACCTTTTCTATATAATAGATTAAACGCCAAGCTATGTATGTTTAATTGTATCTATCATAAAGCTAAAATACTTCTTCAAGAAGCACTTCAAGTTATGTCGTATGACGATACAGAGAAACTATTACTAGTTACCAAATAATTTGTATTTTTATCTCTTTCTTACTTTGTTTAAATTTAGTTATTAATCAGATATACTATAACATTTTGCATTTGATTTATGTGTCCATATTTTTATTTTGTAATTACAAGCCTGAGATACAGGTTAATGCTAGTTCAGGTATGTTTACAGTTATATAATACGTGTATACATATAAGTTAAGCTAAAAAATGTAATATTGACTATAGAAGTTTACTTTCCGGGATATGGTTATTATATAAAAAATATTTTCCGAAATAACGCATAACTTTTTTCGATTACAAAAATCTAATATTGTCATATTTTGCACTAAACGACAATTATACTTTTATGATAAATGCATTTGCTTTTCGTTAGCCTAGACAAGTGTGTAGTTAAGTCAACAGACGATAGATGGCGCTTATTCTGCTAGTAAGCAGAGTTAAAGAACTCGAAAGATGGCGCTATTTGCATTTTAAAATTAATATCGTAACGTACAAGAGTTTTATTCAACATGTAATATCGTAACGCAATTTAGATTAAATTAGTCGAACTAACAAATTTTACACAAATGTAATGTGTATGGTGTTAAAAATCTATTCTGCCTTATTTGCCTGGATAGAAGACAGTGCTGAGAGCGACCGGCTATGAAGAAAATAAATTGCTAATTTACATAAAAAATAAAAATAAATTAATGTGAGAATGTTAGAAATGTGTTCGTTTCATTAGAATTACGTAAATAACAATTGCTCATTTTTTAGAAATCTAAAAACAATATAATTTAATAATTAAACTGAAATTTCTATATTAACACTTTCATGAGATATACATTGCTCAAATCAGATAATTACCTATAGTATAAAAACGGCCATAATCAGTTGTAGTCGTCTACCCAATTATTGTGCCGACATAAATAGTGAATACAGTGATAATTTAGTTAAAATATAATATATCATTCTTGTAAATATAATTGCGTTGCTGACATATTTCGTTATTGAAATTAAATTATATACTTATTAAGTTCTCATTTCTTTATTAATATTGCAATTGTTTAATGAATTCTTATGGTGATTTATATTATTTCTGACCATACGAGGGGAGGTCAAAAAGTTCGCGGAATGACTGGGAAAAAAGATGAAAATGATACATTATGTTATTTTTCCTTTTCAATATATTCCCCCTTAACACGAATACATTTTTCGGATCTGGCATATAACTTATTAATACCGTCGAAAAAATAGGTTTTGTCTTGGGCGTCAAAATACGCCGAAATCGCCGACTTGACTTCATCATCGTCTCTAAATTTTTTTCCACGCAGCTCTTTCTTCATCTTTGGGAATAAATAAAAATCGCTAGAGCCTGGAGACTTATTTTTGAATTACGAATGCGACTTCGAAATCACCGATGTGACTAATAATCACCGATTTTCAATAATTCTTATTTTTGAATATCACTGATGTGACTATCTCAGTCACAGGTGTGATTTCATTACGAGCGCCCTCACCCACTCGTAATCAAGTCATACTTATGGAAATGTTATCTGTGTTTTGTTTGGAAAACATATTGACAAGTCTGAAGTTGATGTGTTGATTTTTCAGTCTATATATATATGTGTGTGTAATATATACATACTATATATATATATATATGAATGTAGCATATATGTATATAACATCCACAATGGTTAAGCCGGCAGCGACTTACGTTCTGCGTGGAACCGAACTCTTACATTTATGTGTGTACTTTATCTATGTTGGCAGCTCTGCGATCGACTTTCAAAAATTGGATGTTTAGGAATCCGTGATCTCAAAGTCACCGCTGACTATTTAGTCAGCGGTGATTTCGAAATCGCATTCGTAATTCAAAAAATAAGTCTCCAGGTCTGGACTGTAGGGTGGATGGCGTAGTTGTCAAAACCGCATCGATGAATGGCAGCCGTCGCAACATGACTCGTGGAACGGGCGCGTTGTCGTGCAAAAGGAGTCAGTTTTCCTCTTCTTTTTTCTTTAATAGCTTCTTTTAATCGGTCCAATAGGGAAGCGTAGTACTCTCCCGTTATAGAAACACCACGTTCTTTATAATCGATCAAAAGAATACCTTCAGTATCCCAAAAAATAGTCGCCATGATCTTTCCGGCCGATTGCGACACTTTAAATTTTTTAGGGTGGTGTGCCTTTTTTGTGCCACTGCATCGACTCCTGCTTTGACTCAGGCTCATAGTGGTGAACCCAAGTTTCATCACCGGTTACAATTCGGGCCATAATTTCTTCCCTATCTTCTCCACAGCGGTCCAAAAACTCGCGGGAACAGTTGACGCGCTCACGTTTTTGCAGCGGCGTGAGCATTCTCGGGACCCACCTTGAACACACTTTACTCATGCCAAGATGTTGATGAAGAATATTTAAAATTGTGGTTTCTGATACTCCAACTGATGCTGCAAGTTGTTTCTTCTTCAACCTTCCGTCTTCCAATACAAGTTTTTCAACTTTTTCAATGATTTCCGGCGTAGTGGCCTCAATGGGCCGTCCAGGTCGAGGATCATCTTCAATTGACTCCCTTCCTTGCTTCAAAAGGCCGTGCCATTTGTAAATCATGGTTTTACCAGGAGCAGAGTCTCCGTAAACAGCTAACATCTCTTGCAAAATAGTTTGAGGCGTTTTTCCTTGTTTGGTGAGGAACTTTACGACGGCGCGATGTACAATTTCTCCATAGTGGCTAGTTTGTTCCCGATTTACTTGTTTACTCGTTTGTAACTCGAAAGCTAATGACCCAATTAGGCTAGAAATTGGCATATATAGTAATTATGAGTTACTCAAGTAGCGGCTACCTGGAGGAGCGACCTCACCCCCGCCAACCCCGCCATTCCGCGAACTTTTTGACCGCCCCTCGTATGTCGACCGCATTTCTTATTAACATCAGTCTGCGCTATACGAGTATTTGTGCAAATAAATAGATATTATTACACAAATACATACATCTTTTATTATCTTTTTATATTGTTTATCCTTATAACAATGTTTACATCAAATAACTATTTATTTTTTGTGGGTTAACTTTTTATATAAGATGTATATTGTTCCTTTTCTATGAATCAATAAAATGAACTACGCAAACTTATATATAAATAAATTGTTAGCAATTAACAAGAGTATTAGAAAATATATCATCTGTTAGAACGTGTTCAATGTTAATCTAACTAGATTAGCCTACTGACAGTGCTGACAATCAGATAGAAAATTGCTGATACAACTACGAAATAAATACAAAATTGTTTTTCTGGGACTATGTGTAACAATTGTCTATATTGCAAATTATAAAAAGTTGGCCGGTAGGCATGACAAGTCGGCAAAAAACTGTTTTTTTACTATACCACCATATTTTTAAATACTTTTTTTTGTTACGATGAGGATTTGCATGAAATTGCATACTCCGAGAGCCGGTAGTTATGTCCATAGAAGGGGGAGGTATACAAAAAAAAACCTCAGCGTTCCCCCCACTACGCCTCCTGGCGTAAGCACTTCATCCCGAAGAAGAGCTGCATCCCTGACGAGGCCATGGGAACCCTTGCGGACAACTACCACGAAGATGGCGGCCGATTATTTCTAACGTAGAATGTAGAAAAAACAAAACTGTTACACTTTCACGTAGAAACTACTGAACGGATTTTAATGAAACTACAATTAATATAGCTTTACAATAATCAGAATAACACATGGCTTTTTTTGTTTTCCTGAGGAAAATGCATTAAATTGCATACCCCGGCCGTGGCGAGCCAGCGGTTATGTGCGGCTCTCCTCCCCAGAAGGGGAAGGCCCATCCACTAAAAACCTCAGGGATGGCCTTCCTCAGGCATGTAGGGAGCCCCCGAGAACGCCAAGCGACTTCCGGGAACCCCCAGCCTCCGCTCCCCTACCGATACAGGGGAGCCCTCCTCGGGGGAGGCTACAATACCTTCCCCGATCTCCTCCACCGACGACGCCCCCCGGCCACGAAAGGGCGGGTCCATCCGGGAACACATGGCTACAATTGATAAGGAAATATGTAAGTCACGCTAATAAATATAATGTAAACCTCATACAAGCCAGTACCAGTACTACTTCGATCGATGAACTGTCATATCTGACGACCTCTTAGTCGAGTGCTTGTACACCGGTTTCAAGGTGTCGCCGTCTCTGAGGTCCCGGATTCGAGTCCCGGTGGGGGCAATGTTTGCGTGATGAATGCGAGCATTAACACCTTAGTCATGGTTGTTATAGTATATTTACTACCACATTTATTTATATATGTATAATATATGTAGGTCTATCCGTTACCCTTGATCCCATGATACAAGATCTACAGTAGCAGTAAGTAGGTAAGCTTACTTTGGGCTAGGCTGATTGGTGTAGTTGGATGTAAAGCCTCTCGCCTTTTAGGGCGGGGGTGGAAAGGAGAGGAAGAAAACCTCGGTCAAAAAATTACACAGTCGGAACAAAGGCCCTTTTCATGGCCACGCCGCCCTTGTGGTGGTTCGAAGTGGGCGCTAGCCGCCATATGCCGGCGGTCGTGGTGGTCGTCCCCAAGGGATACGATGGCCTCGTCAGGACGCGATAAATACAGGAGTAATATTTGTTTATTTGTAACAAGCTGTGTACCACCAAAACTCCGATAGAAAACAGATCAATATACATACGTGTTGCTGCTAACTTTATCGTGTTTATCACGAAATAGTATTATCATTAACCTACATTGAGATATTATAAACAAATAATATTTATTACTAGCTTTTGCCCGCGACTTCGTCCGCGTGGAATAGTGACTTCCGGCAGATTTTTGGTTTTTCCCACATAGTTCCCGTTCTTGCGGGATTTTCGGAATGGTCGAGTTTCCGCAGAATTTTTACAAATTTGGTACCATAAAAACGGTCATTGTGACTAAACCTTAAAAGATAGACATATGCCGTCGCGGACTTTTTTTTAGATCATGTATAGAGGAACTAGCTTTTGCCCGCGACTTCGTCCGCGTGGAATAGTGACTTCCGGCAGATTTTTGGTTAACCAACAACATATTTATATTTATATTTGAATAAAGATTAATATTATTATGTTGATACAACTTAAACAAATTATTTCGACCAAATTTGGTACCATAAAAACGGTCATTGTGACTAAACCTTAAAAGATAGACATATGCCGTCGCGGACTTTTTTTTAGATCATGTATAGAGGAATAATTCTTTCATACATATTTTTTGTGTATCTTGAACCGTTTTCGCAGCGCACGCAAAGAAAGCCTTCAAAAATGAATAATTTTCCCCGTTTTTTACACATTTACCGCTCTGTCTTTTCTCCTATTGGTCATAGCGTAATGTTATTTAGCCTATAGCCTTCCTCGATAAATGGACTATCCAACAAAAAAAGAATTATTCAAATCGCACCAGTAGTTTCGGAGATTAGCGCGTTCAAACAAACAAACAAACAAACTCTTCAGCTTTATATATTAGTATAGAGTATAGATAATTCTTTCATACATATTTTTTGTGTATCTTGAACCGTTTTCGCAGCGCACGCAAAGAAAGCCTTCAAAAATGAATAATTTTCCCCGTTTTTTACACATTTACCGCTCTGTCTTTGCTCCTATTGGTCATAGCGTAATGTTATTTAGCCTATAGCCTTCCTCGATAAATGGACTATCCAACAAAAAAAGAATTATTCAAATCGCACCAGTAGTTTCGGAGATTAGCGCGTTCAAACAAACAAACAAACAAACTCTTCAGCTTTATTATATTAGTATAGATTACAAACTAGCGGCCCGTCCCGGCTTCGCACGGGTTTAAAATAGACATTTTGCCGCGTTAAACGCATCTGCGAAATCGTAGTGTTGGCGACTTTGTCAGGACTGGTCTACGTGTCCGATGATTTAGAAGGCCTGGGGTCAATGCTGACATGAACAAAATGTGTTTTTCGTTTTTAGAATTTCATATCAGACGTTCCTACGGTGAAGGAAATCATCGTAAGGCTACCAGCATACAGCTGAAAAAGAAATCAAAGATGTATGTAGGCAACCAACCCGCACTGGGTCAGCGTGGTTGACTACGGCCTAATCACCCTAATATAGTCCGGGAAGGCTGTGATGATGATGACATTAGAAATAACAATAGGTGTTAAAGGACCTCTGAAATTTTAAGCAACTTTAATTGATAACGTCATTAAAAATATAATAATAATAATCAAATCAAATCAAAAATTTATTCTTCAAATAGGATTTTACAATCACTTTTGAATGTCAAAGATGCTACGCCATTGGTTCACAAGTCTACGGCGGGAGACCTTGTACTGGAAAGAACCAGCAAGAAAACCAGCAAGGGCAATTTTTTTTTTCTCCCTGTATCATTACAGAGTCGTCAGTTGGAAGCCGGCTTCAGATACACAGTCTGAACCCAACCTCCGATACAAGTTAAAACAACTAACAAATATATGTATATTTCCGTCACAAGAGTCATATCGCATTAAACAAATCTGATATGTATATGTCCGGTACAAAACAAAAATATTATTTATTATAGAATCATTAAAATTATATATCGCTAAATTTACATCCAAGCATGTTTAACCATTCAGGAAATTAAATATCGTAAAAATTACATCCAATTATTTTTATCATTCAAGAAATCATTGACCTTGTAATAAATACCCTTTTTTCATTAGAGTATTTTTAATATGTGCTTTAAATTCATGAAACGGTTTAGCAGTAATATTTTCTGGAAGTGTGTTTTAAAAAGTTACACATTTCCCTAAGAACGAACCTCTAGTTTTTTGAAGCCTGTATGTTGGAATAACAACCATACTATAAATACTTAAGTCAAGATCAGATTAAGTTATACTGGGACCGTACTCGCATTGCATTCCTTAACGTAGTTTAAAGTAGGCTCGTGCTCCTCGATGGGGACGCATTTGGGCTGTGGTGGTGATGATAGGACAATTTTGGTACTTGATTTATGACCTTATAAATAATCTATTAGGTTATAGGAAAAATTCGTAGAAAAATACGCACAAAAATGTTTTGTATTAATTTTCTTTATTAAAGTTTAGTTTTAAATTACAATATAATTTTTGCCCTACGACACAAAGATCATGCTAGCGCACACGCTGCTGATGCCACAGATAAATTATGCTGACGTATGTTTTTTGGATGTCACTGAAGATCTGTTAAATAAATTGGAGCGCCTTCAAAATCTAGCAATTAGGTTTATCTTTGGTTTGAGAAAGTATGACCATGTCTCTGAATTTCGTGCGCGTCTAAGGCTCTCAATTAGACAACGGCATGAATGGCACATTTTGACCTTTCTATATAAAATCCTCAATAACCCTAAATTCCCCAGTTTCTCCGTACCCGCTTCCAATACCTTCCGCCATTACCTTATCCAAGGCGTGCATGTGTAACCAAGACACTCGTGCAGCCAGTCTGCAATACCCGAATTCTATCAAGGTCTTTTGTAGTGACGGCTGTGCGTCTATGGAACAGACTACCGGTAAATATCCGCGAGAGCTCATCCGATACAGTATTTAAAGTGAGGCTAAAGGAGCATTTATTGAAAGTTTCTAGTTAGTTAACTATATTACTCTAGTTAGTCACCAGTAAGGTTGGCTGGAAGAGATCCCTTTTAGGGATAAGCCCACCCATGTACACATCCAATCACTGCATATTTTTTTTTTTACTGTAATGTCTTTTGTACAATAAAGAATATATATATAATCGCTGTCAAAACTAATCACAGTGCTCCATCTATTAGGAAGGTCGCTGATGCTGATAAACTCTGGAAGTTTAGAATCAAAAAACATTTTTACTTCTGTTTTCAGATTATTAGAATCTTTCAAATTTTTTTTAGTCAAAAAATGTTTTAAGTGCTTGAATACGTGATAGTCTGAAGGTGCCAAGTCGGGTGGATGGGGGATGTGGTACGGTATCCCAACCGTTCCTCGAGTTCCTCTAATTTTATTTGAGTTTTTTTGGCGATGTCTGGTCATGCGTTTTCTTGAAGGATTGATTGATTCTCCATAACTACGGAAAAAACGCACTGGGCGCAATATATATGTATGTATAGGCCTCGTATGAAAGCACCGAGAGAGGTCCAGAAAAGAAAAGAATCTTGGAATTTCTTTTCGACGAACTTTTCCTACAACCTAATAATAAAAAACATGTTTAAATAGACATATTTTATTACAAAGAAAGTAGAAATATTTACAACTGTTTAAAATTACATAGAAGAACGCGGCGCTGAGGGGATGGGGATGCTGTACAGCATTTTGTTGGTGGTGGCGTCTCTGATAACGACCTTTGAGTCGGTGTAGTAGCCCATGCTGATCACCTCGCTGGACTTGGCGGAGCGTGGCAGGCCACCAGCACTCATGACGGCGTTGATCTCCAGGCCCCAGAAGTGGTGCCCTTGGTAGGGTTTGCTGTAGTTAACAGCAGTACGGCCAGAGACAGTCGCCTCGTAGTCGACCTGCATCTTCATAGATCCACGGGTTGCGTACAGCTCGGCGATGATTTTCTGGTATGGGTCCAACAAGATTTCGACTCCAGCTTCTGAACCAACAGTCACAGTTTCCGATTTAGAGACGCTCTTTCCCCAGCTCGAGGTGTAGGAGAAGGAGGTAGAGCCGCCGATGGACACGACTTTGATATCGAAGCCGTAGCTGATCTCCTGGCCGACAGTCAGCTCGCCACCGGTGTTCCAGGAAGACGAGACGGTGTTGGCTACATTCTGCATAATTTTAGCGGTGAACTTGGCAGACTGGGAGCTGTTGTTTTCGAAGTATTGTGTGTTGACGATGCTTGGCTGAGACTTCAGGGAGAGGATGGTGGCACGTTGAGGCGCCAGGATTCTTGTGACCTGCGGCCATCCGTAAGTCTGGTAGAGGTCGCCCCAGGGTGTGGGGCTCTTCACGTAAACATCATCAGGCCGTTTGCCGAAATATTTGTCGACTGCGTTCTTCAGCAAGTTGTCGGAGAGCTGGAAGGTGTTTCTTTCCTTGTCGCTGATGATGTCTACTTGGCTGCCCGCGAGATTCACAGAGCTGGTGGCCAGGTCATCTGACGCCTGCACGTTTACTTCGATCCTGGCGTGGATCACTGGCACGATGAGGAGCAGAGCGAAGAGTTTCAGACCCATGATTATGTTTTCAGTGTCCGATTATATCTGAAACAAGAAAGATTTATTAAAGAAGATAGTATTTGGTGGAGTCGACCACGTTAGTGAATAAACAAACTGATTATAAACAACTCCACAAGTTAAGTTCTTAATTAGATCAGGGCCTACACACTGGGTATGAACTATTGATATATCTTGGCCTCACGACTCTAAGTTCGAGTAGAGAGCAAAGATATATCAAAAGTTCAGGCAAGCCCCGACGTTTCGGTTGTTTGACTCAGACAAAAGCTGAAGCGAACATTCAGCACATTAGGCTGTTGGACAGACTAATATGAAATAGAGGAAGTTACTAACCTCTAGTTCGAAGAAGCAGAGAATAATGACATTGTCTAGATTTGTCGTCTTATATACAGATTGAGATCGCTGCGTTTGCATTTAATCGCTGCTTAAATGGAGTAGAGGCAAGCAATCGCTTAATACATATTTCGACAATTTAAGAGTTTTGCAATTCTAGTATAAATTATTGACTTTGCCTGTACCTATACAATATGTTATTATTATTATAGCTTTTATATCACTACATAGTATAAAACAAAGTCGCTTTCTCTGTCCCTATATCCCTATGTATGCTTAAATCTTTAAAACTGCGCAACGGATTTTGATGCGGTTTTTAATAGATAGAGTGATTGAAGAAGTTTTATATCTATATTCTATCTATACTAATATTATAAAGAAGTAAAGTTTGTGTGTTTGTATATTTGTATATTTGTTAAATTGTAAGGGTAATCTCGGGATCTACTGAACCGATTTTAAAAATTTTTCACCAATAGAAAGCCACATTATTGCGGAGTGTCATCGTCATCATCATCATCATATCATCGATTTTAAAAATTCTTTCACCAATAGAAAGCCACATTATTGCTGAGTGTCATCATCATCGTCATCATCATCTCATCGATTTTAAAAATTTCCTTTCACCAATAGAAGCCACATTATTGCTGAGTTCATCGTCATCATCATCTCATCATCATCGATTTTAAAAATTCTTTCACCAATAGAAAGCCACATTATTGCTGAGTCATCATCATGTCATCATCATCATCATCATCGATTTTAAAAATTCTTTCACCAATAGAAAGCCACATTATTGCGGAGTGTCATCGTCATCATCATCATCATCATCATCGATTTTAAAAATTCTTCACCAATAGAAAGCCACATTATTGCTGAGTGCCATCATCATCTCATCATCATCATATCGATTTTAAAAATTCTTTCACCAATAGAAAACCACATTATTGCGAAGTGTTCATCATCATCATGTTCGCGTTCGTGCTCGCTTCGGGGATTATTAATGTTATGCCCAACGAAGTGGGCGCGGGTCAGCTAGTGTATAATAACATAATATACATACATAAAATAATAACATAAGCACCCCACGTGTTTCGTGCAATAACATCAATTTTTCAATTGATTACTACAGTTTGATTTATAACTAGCTGTGCCCACGACTTCGTCCGCGTGTAATCGTAATTTAAGGTAAAGTAAGGCAGCATTTTTAATTACTTATTCTTTAAATAAGAAAATTTTCATACAATTTTTACATATTTATATCGTGTAAAAAAAAGTAGCCTATGTCCTTCCTCGCGGTTCAGTGGTTTGATATAACAGACAGATTAACTTTTACATGTTAGTACGGAAATATAATATGTCAATCTATTTCTATACCGATTTCTATATGATTCTATTTTATGGGTTAGTTAATAATGTTAACTTTTTTGATTAGGGATGACTGAGAGTGTTATAAACGTAAGAGCAGACAAATATAATGAGAAAGCAACACATAACAGTATTCCTCCACTAAATAGTGGAGGAATACTGTTATTTTTGAGGTTTCTAATGTGATGTCGTAAATAATTACATTTCAATCAATTTTAAAACCGTTTTTTTTGTTTTTTTTTTAACTATAACTTATTATATACAACGTTCACATTTTTTCTGAAGTGTATTTAGTATCTGAGGCCAGCTTCTAATTGACGAGTCTGTAATATAATAATACTGGAAGAAAAAATAGCCCTTGCAGTATTTTAATGCCAAATGTTTTAAGTAAATAACACAATGAAACTACAGGTTTTTATCTACACTATATTATAACGAGGAAAGATGTATTTTTGTACTAGCTTTTTGCCCGCGGCTTCGCTGCGTGGATTTCGGATTGGGTCTATAGAGGGTTAAGGGTCATAGCTTTTGCCCACGTCTACATATGCGCGGAAGTCGGTTTATGGCGCGAAGGTTTTATCGCGCTTCCCGTGGGTCTCCGTTTTTCCGAGATAAAAAATACCGCAAAACCTTGCTCAAGAATCACTCTATCTATTGACGAAAATCGCATGAAAATCTGTGCAGTAGTTTTTGAGCGAAGCCTTTATTGCGCATCCCGTGGGATCTGTCGATTTTTCCGGGATAAAAACCTATGTTACTCTTCAAGCCTATGTTACTCTCCATCCCTTTAACTATCTCTACGTAAAAAATCACGTCCATTCGTCGCTCCGTTTTGCCATGAAAGACGGACAAACAGACAGACACACTTTCCCATTTATAATATTAGTATGGATGTAACGAATAAACTCCAAAAGTACTGGACCGGTTTTAATAATCTCCATCTTTTTTCATTAGAAAGCTACATTATTACTGAGTAACATAGGCTATATTTAGTACTAGATTTCTAGGGATAACGTAGCTTTCCAAAGGTCCAAAAAATTTTTGAAATCGATCCAGTAGTTTCAGCGCCTATTCATTACAAACAAACAAACAAATCTTTCCTCTTTATAATATTAGTATAGAAGTAAAGATATGAATATCTACAGAAAACTTCGCAAGACCATATGTCTAACTATTGTAGTAACGTCACTATAACTACTTGTTTACATTTAATCTATACTAATATACTAATAATATAATAAAGCTGAAGAGTTTGTTTGTTTGTTTGTTTGAACGCGCTAATCTCCGAAACTACTGGTGCGATTTGAATAATTCTTTTTTTGTTGGATAGTCCATTTATCGAGGAAGGCTATAGGCTAAATAACATTACGCTATGACCAATAGGAGCAAAGACAGAGCGGTAAATGTGTAAAAAACGGGGAAAATTATTCATTTTTGAAGGCTTTCTTTGCGTGCGCTGCGAAAACGGTTCAAGATACACAAAAAATATGTATGAAAGAATTATTCCTCTATACATGATCTATGTGGGAAAAACCAAAAATCTGCCGGAAGTCACTATTCCACGCGGACGAAGTCGCGGGCAAAAGCTAGTTTTCTATAAAATAAGTAGGAAAAAAACTGCCACTTTACAAATCTTTTTGACAGCACGAAGTCTGTCGGGTCCGCTAGTATACTGTAAACTTATTTGAACATGTAAAGGAAGCTGGGTTCAGACTATTTGAGGCCAGCTTCTAATTCACGCCTCTGTAAAAATACAGGGAGAAAAGGAAGCCCTTGCTGGTTTTCTTGCTAGTTCTTTCCAGTGCACGGCCGTAGTCTTGTGAACGGCGTAGCATTTTTGACGTGCAGAAGTGATTTATTATAATAATCGTATTTGAAGAATAAATTTTTGATTTAATTTGATCTAAACTAATATTATAAAGAAGTAAAGTTTGTGTGTTTGTATATTTGTTAAATTGTAAGGAGTTATCTCGGGATCTACGGAACCGATTTTAAAAACTCTTTCATCAATAGAAAGCCACATTATTGCTGAGTGTCATCACTAGAGATCGGATAATCGGATGCATATTTACCTAAAGTTAATTTTTGGCTCACAAATTATGGAAGCAGCTTTTTAAAATACATTTTGTTAAATAAAAATCCCGCGAAAATACGGGACTGCAAATTTAACGTAGTGATATTGTTTGAAAATTACTAAATTAGCACGTGGTATTTATTTTCAAAAGACCGAGACTCCGGGTGCATTTACACAACTATGCATACGTATTTACCAAAATGTTCTACAGTACCGGAATTTTGGGATTTTTATATATGGAAATAAAATAAAAAGACAGTTCCATACTTTGTCAAAAACTAAATTAGGTAAATAAATAAACATCCGGCTATCCAATTCCGCAATCCCGGGATTTTTATTTAACAAAACAATAAAAAGCCGTTTCCATACTTTGTCTTAAACTAACTTTAGGTAAATATGCATCCGATTATCCGATCTCTAGTCAAATAAAAAAAGTAAAAAGGCTTTTTCACCTTAGCAGCTCAAACATACTGTGTTCCCTGCTTAAAAAGAGGGAAATGCGTTTTCCCTCACTGAGTGAGGAAACGTGATTTGAATTTTGAAATGCTGCGAATTATCATTATGTACGAAACACGTCATTCGAAATTCGATTTATTAAATGTCAAAATATAAGTCGTTCGGAAACTAATAAACCTTTAAAATGAAAATTATTCGGTAACGTTGTAATGAAATATATAATTAAATTATAAAATGAAATGAATACACTAAAGTAAAGAAAAAAAATAAAGAATATGTTTTACAAAATAATACACAAATAATTTATAGTTTAAAAAATCTTTATTGGTACAACAGAATATTACGGATACAGTTTCAGAACGTAACTTTAAAAAAATACCGGGAAACAAAAATCAAATTTGAATAGATACTTAGTTTTTGCAAATATATATGGTTTCATTTTAATTCATATTGTTTCATTTATATCGGTAATAATGTTCTCACTGCTAAGGTGAAAAGTTGTATGTGTCACGCGAGAGAAAAGTTATTTCCATCTCGTGCCTTTGAATCCCTCGCGACGCTCAGGATTCTAAAGTAGAATCACTCGCTGACGCTCGTGATTCAATTATTAGAATCCTTCGCTTACTCGGGATTCAAAATTAGCACTCGCATGAAAAAACCAACTTTCCTCTCTAGTTGAACAAATAACTATTACGTTGTAGTCCGTTTTGCAAAGTGAATCGGAGAAAAAACGGGCAGCGGACGGCGCACGATGGCTTCGGGTTTAATTCGGTTCGCGTTCGTGCTCGTTCGGGAATTATTAATAATATGCCCAACGAAGTGGACACGGGTCAGCTAGTATAATATAAACTTATGACCTAAAGCTTTTTTTAATTTCAGATAGAACTTTATGTTTTTTGGTGTGGTGTTTAGACTAAGATTTGCAGAAATTATAAGAAATGTAACCAAATTCTTATTCTAATAGAAACCATAATACATACTTATCATCATCACCATTCCAGCCGTGGACGCCCACTGTTCGGCAGAGACCTTGCCCAATCTTCTCTACACCAATTGATTCTGCGCTGCTAGTGTTTCTGTCTTTCTGGTCCATAAATCTTGTAGGAAATCAACATACAATACATAATTAATTATATTAAATTAGATACATAATATCTTTTATATAAAATTCTCGTTTCACAATGTTAGTCACCTTACTCCTCCAAAACAAATTGACAGATTTATATGAAATTCTATATGTATATGCATTCTAAATAGATCTGAGAATCGGCTATTATGTACTTTTGTAATGTAGCATTAAAAATACACACAACTTTCCCTTTCTATCACCAACCCATTTTTTTTGCGAGGGGAAATGCTCTTTATGCATCATGACGGGCTCTCCGGTCTGAGAGGACCCATTAAAACCCCCCGGGGTTCTCTGGGCCCATGCGGGGCACATGGCAGGATCCGCTATCACCGGGTCTATCACCAACCCCTATTTTAACAAGCTTTTATTTAACTTGCAATGTATCTATCTTTGTATGTTCGGGTCAAATCTTACAACTCAATTTTAAGGCACTTGCCCTCAACCGATTGAACTGAAATTTTGTATACACGTTTAAACTACGATTTTAATTCGAGTCAGTAAAATGACAAGTGCAACTGTCACTGATACAAAAAAGGATTTAGACATTTAGTCATGCTTTATTTTATTAGGTATCAAAGCGTTTTTTTATTGTAAATATGTAATACATACCATATTAAATAATATGATTTGTGACACATGACACTGGAAATGTCATTTTACTGACTCGAATTAAAAATCGAACTTTAGTTTGGATGACATTACATGATTAACTGTGTGACGTCATTCTAAATCCAACATGGCGGCGCACCAATTATTTTTAATGCAGTCCTATACAATATGGGTATGAAATAAAATGACTTGCCAAGAATAACTCATACTTACAAACTTTCGCGTTTTTAAATTAGTAGAGATTTAAACTTAAATACAGTCCACTTTATCATTACCTATTACATAGTTCATTTCAGTAATAACAGCATAACCTTAATAGCATACGCTATTAGTATTTACTAATGTCTGACAATGTTAAAATATGTATTTATTATTAATTTAGCAAAAACTGAGACGTGCTCTTTGGAAATGGTACGAGTGCCAAACATGCTGACAAAATAAATAGCGACATAGTTTTCGAATGTATATTTAATATGTATACCATATACAGGCTGCGCATGTTTTCGTTCCAGAGGGCCTAGACAAGATACCTTTCGATAATCGTAATCGCATCGCATAATTATAATCGCATACATCGCATATCTGCAAAACAATATCAAATTTAGTCCATTAGACACAGTAGGAGCTATTTGTGTTGATTCCAATGGAATTGTGGCTGCAGGGGCTAGTTCTGGAGGGGTATCTTTAAAGCATGAAGGTAGAGTCTGTCAAGCAGCATCATTTGGCCGTGGAGTAGGGCACAGAGTAGGACGGAAACAATGGAAAAACGGTCTCTACCTGCACGGTAATACGATTAGGCTCCACTTTAAAAGTTCGTAGATAGCGTGTTTTTTTAGTTAGAACATTGTGTTTTTTTTTATTTGGAAGCTAAAATGGTAAAGAATAAAAGTAAGCTATAAAATTACATAGTTATAGGGCACATTTTTTTAGTAATTTGAAGTTTTTTAAAATAAACGTCTAAAAAATTTTTGTTTTTCATAAAAATACATTTTTTTACCCAAGATAGTTACTTTTTTGCGGACTATTTATAATTTCATGGTCATCGCCAGGTATTAGGCATACTGTTTTTTTTTATTTCAAAGAAATAGACCCATTATTTTGGAAGAAATCAATACTTTTGTACATAGTCCTTAATGAAACATGAAAATCTTAAAATACCAATAAATCGTACAATAATTTTTAATATTTTTTTTTTATATTTTTCTAGTCAATGATTCATGGTCTAGTTTCATCCCGTTTCGGGATTGCACTTTATCCAGGGACACACTGTATAAAAGAAATAAGTAAATTACGACTAGATTTCCGCTAAATTAGCCGTTTGGAAAATATAAATATATAAAAGTAAATATTTCTCACACTCACGCCAATTAGCGTAGCCCAAACTATAAAGCTTGTGTTATGGGATCTAGGGTAACGGATAGACATACATATATTGTACATAGATTTTTTTTTCATATAACATACTAACAATCACGACGAAGGCAAAAATGCTCGCATTCAACACACAAACATCTGCCCCCACCGGTAGTCGAACCCGAGACCTCGGATCTATCGGCTATTGAGTCAATAATTCTCAAATGAAGTTGAAAGTTGGTTGTGATGGACTATATAAAGCCATTATGGTAAATCTCTCAATTACATGTCAATTGTCTGAATTATTATATTTGTTATGAATCTGAACCTCCTGTATATCATTTTTCCCCTGAAGAAAACTGTATAAAATCGTTCAAATTTGAAACAGACACAATCATCTCATCAAAGTTCACAGGTAAGAGATAATTTCTTTTTAATAATCATTTAGATATTAAAAAAAAAAGCCGTTCCACATTGGGATTTTATTCTGTGACGTTGGTGCACTCTGAAACATAGAAATAAATCTTACATGCGCAAACCGCAAAAAGACCGGAACAAAATTTTGTAAGTCATACAAAATATCTGTCTCGTCCGGGAATTGAACGATTAAAAACAAAACACAGACGTACATATTTCTATTGTATTATTTCATTTCTGATAATTTGCAACATAGTCTCGCTTATAATATAAACTATTTATTTTATATTTGTATATGTACTGTTTTCAATATTAAATATCTTCTTCCGAGACTATTATTTTGGTTATTAGTATTATTTTAATCATTAAGTACTTGCAGCGTTGTCAGGGTTTCATTTTTTATTTATTTACTAGCGGACCCGACAGACTTCGTCCTGTCAAAAAGAGTTGTAAAGTGGCAGTTTTTTGTTCCTACTACAGGAAAATTTATCTGAATTTTCTTTTTGGTATTTGGTATAATTTGGTATAAACCTCACGGAGTCCGAGACCTTTCCAACGAATGCAAAACCGTAGAAATCGGTTCGTGCGTTCTGGAGACTTATTTTTGAATTACGAATGCGACTTCGAAATCACCGATGTGACTAATAATCACCGATTTTCAATAATTCTTATTTTTCAATATCACAGATGTGAATACCTTAGTCACGGATGTGATTTCATTACGAGTGCCCTCACCCACTCGTAATCAAGTCATACTTGTGGAAATGTTATCTGTGTTTTGTTTGATTTTTCAGTCTATATATACTATATATATACATATATATATATGAATGTAGCACATATATTATATATACCTATATAATATTATATATATATATATATATATATATATATATATATATATATATATTATATATATATGTATATATATATATATATTATATATACACATATAATAACCATAATGGTTAAGCCGGTAATAACCGGCAGCGGCTACATTCTGCGTGGAACCGAACTCTTACATTTATGTGTGTACTTTATCTATGTTGGCAGCTCTGCGATCGACTTTCAAAAATTGGATGTTTAGGAATCCGTGACCTCAAAGTCACCGCTGACTATTTAGTCAGCGGTGATTTCGAAATCGCATTCGTAATTCAAAAATAGGTCTAATGGAGTTATAGCGTCAGGAAGTAAAACCCGACTTATTTTTTATATAGTATACTAGCGACCCGCCCCGGCTTCGCACGGG
This sequence comes from Scirpophaga incertulas, assembly GCA_036419045.1. NCBI lineage: Eukaryota > Metazoa > Arthropoda > Insecta > Lepidoptera > Crambidae > Scirpophaga > Scirpophaga incertulas. The sequence continues at coordinate 81,881 of JAYEAL010000230.1, forward strand.
TGCAGTGAAAAAATGGTTATGGTGGGTTATCCCTAAGAGATAGACATATACCATCGCGGACTTTTTTGTGGATTTTTGTAAGTTGTACAATACTGTAGTACATTATTTTGGTCTATCTCGTAGGGTTCAGCCAGCGTTTGCAATATAAGCGCAAAAAAACGTGCTTATTTACGACATCACATTAGAAACCTTTAAATTTATCAGTGTTTCTCTACTATATTATGCATTTATTATACATACAAACCTTCCTTAAGAATCACTCTATCTATTAAAATAAACCGCGTCAAAATCCGTTGCGTAGTTTTAAAGATCTAAGCATACATACGGACATACAGCGAAAGCGACTTTGTTTTATACTATGTATTGATTTAAATGACTGTACTATATAAATATAAATAAAGTACAGAAGGCGAACTTAATGCAATAAGGCTTTCTCTACCAGTGCCTAGTTACAAAGAACTGTGTTTGGCGCAAACAAAGAAAATACAAAGTTACTATCTAATATATACAAATACATACATTGCCATATAAAATTATATATATTATCTTGAATATAACATTTAAACAGTATATAACTTGAGATCGAGAAAGGTGTTTAGGTAATTGATTTCAGATAGTGCTCACGGACCATTCTCTTAAATATGCGTTTGCTTTTAGACGCCGGGATGTGGTAGGGCAGATCATTACATTTATAAAGGGTTCCTGATTAAAGAGCTGTGTTTTATGATATACAAGTTTTTCGCCCTCCTTATATCATCCGATATTCCGATAAGAAATACCAATTACATCATAATGCATCCGGCTGCTTTTATCGGATTTTTCCACAAAATTATCATGCCCTTTTCTTTCCCTCAAAATACCTTCTGCAAAAACCTTTAAGTACCGTAAGTAAACATCTAATCTATACTAATATAATAAAGCTGAAGAGTTTGTTTGTTTGTTTGTTTGTTTGAACGCGCTAATCTCCGAAACTACTGGTGCGATTTGAATAATTCTTTTTTTGTTGGATAGTCCATTTATCGAGGAAGGCTATAGGCTAAATAACATTACGCTATGACCAATAGGAGCAAAGACAGAGCGGTAAATGTGTAAAAAAACGGGGAAAATTATTCATTTTTGAAGGCTTTCTTTGCGTGCGCTGCGAAAACGGTTCAAGATACACAAAAAATATGTATGAAAGAATTATTCCTCTTCGAATTATTTTTAATTTATCCTTATTCTGTTTTGGCACTAATCGAACGGCGGTCTTGATCACGCGTGATGAATCAAATTTTGCGTGTGTTTATAGTATTATGTCAAGTACGACGTTTTGAGTTGATACACTATTGTATTATTAGTGCGATATGTCATTATTATTAATTGGTTAAATGTTGTTTATTTATATATTTAACTAGCGGACCCGACAGACTTCGTCCTGTCAAAAAGATTTGTAAAGTGGCAGTTTTTTGTTCCTACTTGAAATGACATATTAAATTTGTTTGACAGAACTAACGTCACTTTTTTGCCTTCGATTCTTTTGCCAAAGGTTCAAATTGGCTTTTAAGTATTAATACAAATTGTTTGTATATGGGAGTATAGAAAGATGTTGATTTTACACTTTATCAAGATATTTTTAAAATTTTCTCAACGTACAAACCTTCTCTGGACTTCTACGAATAATTCAAGACAAATATTAGCCAAATTGGTCCAGGCGTTGTTGAGTTATGCGCTTACCCACACATTTTGCGATTCATTTTTTAATTTGCTTTATTTTAAACATAAAAAATAAAACATTTTGGTTGTTGTTTATGGTGTATGTGTATATATGTAGAATGTGTGTGTGTGTGTGTCTGAGTATATCTGTGTGTGGTGCTGAGGTAAGTCTAGCGCACTATTTTTGTTTTTGTTAATCTGTGGATAACGTAGTTGGTTGCAGTATTGGCATGCATAGATATAGTAAACTAAATTGTACTTTATATATTGTAACTGTTTGTTATCTCTTAATAAATAAATAAATAAGTAGATTCACGTAAAACAGTTATAAACATTTTTCTCATTTATAATATATCAAATATTAATAGGATTATGAGCAGAGCTGAAAACATTTAGTTAAATAAAGTAAATTGTTAATGCGTTATTAAACCACCCACAAAAAGCGTTATTTTTTGTAACATTTAACGTCACTTACCTAAGTTGAATTTACGTATTAGTTACGTTACGTTTACGTTTGAAAGTATTCATGAAAGTTGAGGTAAAGGTAAAGCTAGTAAAGTCTAGATCGTAACACATGAAAATCTGTGATCTCTACCTACCCCCACGGAAATCTGTGATCTCTACCTACCCCCACGGAAATCTGTGATCTCTACCTACCCCCACGGAAAAGACATGACTGTGTATGTAAGTCGTGATCAAAATCACAGTTTTTATAGCGTTCCGATGGAGATCTACTCATAAAATCGATGTGTTTTTATTCTGAAAGGCATCAAGTCAAGTTCCTTACATACCTCGCGTTCCGCGCGGAGAACGGATCTGAGGAAGATAAACGGAAATTCATTCGTCTGTCAACAAGTTTTATATTAACTTAAAAGTTGAACTGTCCATGTAAATGTTAATTAACGATTCGTTCGTCAACTAACGATTAACGAAGTAATCAGTTAAGGATTAGCTACGATGATAAGGATCACGAAGACATTTTGTTTGTTCGCAGGAAACCAACAATCATGGGTCCGATTATATTTACGCTACTTCTCGCTACACCCTTCATACACGCCAAAATCAACGTGCAACTGGAAGCCGGTACCTCTCTGGCCGACAGCGCCGTGAAGGCAGCTGGCTCCATCGTAGACCTCATCAGCGACGAGGAGAGGAACACCTTCAAACTATCCGACAACCTCCTCAAGACCGCTATCGAAAAATACTATGGCAAAAGACCCGACGACGCTTACCTAAAGAGCCCCACTCCCTGGGGAGACCTCTACCGCACTTACAACTGGAATCAGGTCACAAGGATCTTGACTCCAATTAGAACAACTATCTTAGGCCTCACATCCGAGCCAGCGATCGTCAACACGCAGCACTTCGAGAACAACAGCTCGATGCCTGCCAGCTTCACTGCAACGATTCAGCAATCGGTAGCCAATACCCTATCCTCCTCTTGGGAGAAAGGTGGAGAGTTCAGCATAGGCCAGGAAATCGAATACAGCGTTGACTTCAAAGCAGTCAAAGGTGGCGGTAGCACTTCTATATCGTACACGGCTACTTACGGAGAGAGTCAGATGAAATCGGAAGAGCTGACTGTTGGTTCGATGGCCGGAGTGAAGATCAGCTTGGAACCCCATCAGTCTGTTAAGGCTGAGTTGTACGCAACCAGGGGTAAGATGAAGGTTAAGGTAGACTATGAGGCTTCGTTATCTGGTTCCACTGTCGTCAATTACAGTAAACCCTACAAAGGTCATCACTTCTTTAGCCTGGATATTAACCAGGTGATGCGCGCCGGTAACGTCCCGCGCACGGTCAGATCGTCGGAGATCATAGAAATTGGGTTCTACACCGACTCTAAGGTTGTCGTGAAGGACTTGAAGAAAGACACTTACCTATACAGCTTACCGTTGTCGCTTTTCTTCAAAAAGTACCTTGACTCTAAAAACAATTGATTTGATTGTGTGAATATAAACATTTTGATATTCATCTCCTGTTTTTTATTATGTTTCCCTGGTGTTCCTTCTTATATACATACTTACCCATTATATACTTACCCATTGTCTTTTAATAAGGCTATCAATATTATTTTAAACGGTATTAGCATTTCACACCCTTACATTATCTTAGCGATATTTTTTTTATATTTTGAAAAGATATTCCACTATACTATTTCTGCTACAAAATAGCAATTTTCGTATTGCTTTACCTACATATATTACAAGAAATAAATACTTAATAGAAAATATCTCAAATAAAAACTAAATTTAAAAACAACATAAATAAAATTACAATATAACAAGATACTTATTATAATAAATGCTCTTTTAGCTTGTTCTCAAAGTGTAATTTCAGTAATCGGCATAAGTCTCCTTCAAAGATCTGTTCACCGATCAGTTCTGCACTACTTTCGACCATTTTTATGGTACAAATATCTGCTCCCACCGGGACTTGAACCCGAGACCTTGAACTTGGACCACTCAACTACGGAGGTTGACATCAAAATAGAGTTAGCCTGAACAATTGGTCCTATGGACCCTATAATTTGAGGTGATAGAGCTGCTAGCGCTCAGCTCTTTCCTGAGAGGTCCACCGGACCGTCAGTCCAACTTGTGGAAGTCCTAGTTGCATTACGCAGCTTCGTTTCGAATTTTCGCCGAAATAGTCCTGCAAGAAAAATGTGCTACTCACTACCACCTAAGCTAAAGCTTATTCGCAATTTTTGTATGTCAATAACTTTCAACGAAGATCTGAAGATGCCAGTTCCCTTTCCACTTCAGTACGAGACCTATGGAAAACAAAACGTGTTTAGCTACTGCCTTCTGCAAGGTATACTCGTAGGTCCCCCCCTTGGCGATGGCTCGACCGATGAAGGTCGAGCTAGCTCGTGGGCATGTGGCGGTAGAAAAAAAGAAAGCGCACCCCGCCATGCGCCTGGATGTGGGCTTGGAGGACAACGGGGGGCTTTAGTGGGTAGGCCGGTCCCTCAGACCGGAGAACCCCACAAATCAAATCAAAATAATCTTTATTCAACATAGACCTTTACAGGCACTTATTGACGTCAACAGACAAAACAAAAAAAAAGCTTAAAAAAAAACAAAAACCTTGTCCGTACGTACGAATAAGGAAAAAAAAACATATTGACTCGACACCTGTTCGGAAATTGGGAGAGCCTTCTCGAGAAGAACAGGCAAGAAACTCTGAAGGTCTATTTTTTATCTCCTCTTTTCAATGTTAATAATTATAATAATATAATATAAAAATACAATATAGTATAAGATACAATCATACCTAATACGATTACAGTCGTATGTATGTTTACATACACATATAAAAATAATACAATATTATAAATAATGTTGTTACCAAACATGGCTCTATGAATAGTGTCCCTATTCCCAAATACTGTGATCATTTAGATAGTCACTTGCTTTATAATAACCTTTACTCATGAGTGTCTTTTTGATATGGATTTTAAATTTATATAAAGGCAAATCAATGACACTTTGCGGAAGTTTGTTAAACATAGATATATATACATTTCCCCAAGAACGAACAGCTAGTTTTATGGAGTCTGAACATTGGAACGGCAAGTTTATTTTTGTTTCTAGTATTCACATTATGTAGATCACTGTTTTTATTGAATTTATTATAGTTTTTTTTTTTTATGTGATAGGGAGCAAACGAGCAGACGGATCACCCGATGGTAAGCAATTACCGCCGCCCATGAACGCCCGCAACACCAGAGGAGTCACAAGCGCGTTGCCGGCCTTTTAAATGGGAGTACGCTCTTTTCTTGAAGGAAAAATAGTTTCTATATACAAAAACTAAATTATCATATATATATTGACTAGCTAAAGTTAAAATATTAATTTCTTTGAACAATTCTTTTAGGGATTCTCTAGCCCGTAAACAGTAAATAGCACGAATCGCTCTTTTTTGTAAAAGGAAAATACTCTCAATGTTAGCCGCTGATCCCCATAGCAGCAGTAGCACACACGGCCCCACCTAGCCAGCGCGGTGACAGGGTGCATAAGGTGCATCCCCTCGAAAAAAAAAGGTATACTCGTAGCTACTGCCTTTGATTTTATGGTCGGAAATTTCCTTAATACTTACGCGGTAGATTTGACTTACTACCATCTTTTACCCGGCCACAGTGTGCCAGTGTGTCATACCCTATTTTAAATATACCTCTTTCGAACTCCAAATTCTACTCCCGTTCCTTTACTGTTCTTGCTGCTAGATTGTGGAATGAGCAGCCAGTCAGTGTCCAAGATTGTCAATCTATTGCTTCTTTTAAGCTTAATGTAAAGGATGTAACTATGTAGTTTGTCTTAGACTACTTTCTGACACTTGATCATATTATATATATGTATGTAATATGGGTAAGTATATATGTATATTTATGAATATGTATGGGTGTATCAAATCAAGTAATCATACCTATTAAAATAATTTATATAAATACTAGCTGTTGCCCGCGACTTCGTCTGCGTAAATTTCGAGTTGAATGTTATTGATACACAAATCATATTAATATACGATTTTACCGATTAAAATATTTTTGGTATAAAGCAATTCCTTGAGGTACTGGTTTCGTTTCATCGTATTTTGGTTCCCTGTTCCATCTCACTGTCCACGAACATGCTAAACGTGGCCTTTGGGGTCTTATAACCTGTGGTTCTGTCTACCCCGCAGGGGATAAAGACGTTATCTTATGTATGTATTGTATCATGATGATGAATTGTCTTTAGATTTTAAATTTCCCATGTAACTTATGTAAGAAATGGTGTACATTATAATTTGCAATATTATCATGCCTTGAGTTCATTAAAATGACGATAACTTTTTTTTTAATGAACCGATTTTGATGAAGCAAAGTTTAGATATTATTCTGAGTTAAAACAAAGCAAATAGTGAAAGTTTCAAGCAAATCGGTTCAGTACTTTCGGAGATAAACGTGAACAAACATACAGACAGACAGACAGACAAAAAAATCCAAAAAATTTTTTTTGCTTTCTAATAATCTATTTAAGTGCCCCTCTATCCATTTCAGTCAAAAATACTAAATGTACAGACAAAATATTTTTACTGTCTTATTATATGTATAGATGACGCTTCTATTATTTATATTTTAAAAGCAATCATAAAATTACACTAAAATTATAAAGAGGAAAGATTTGTATTTTTGTATGTAACGATAAACTCAAAAGTACTGGACCGATTTTAATAATTCTTTTTGCATTAGAAAGCTACATTATCACTGAGTAACATAGGCTATATTTAGTACTAGATTACTATAGAAATCTTTAGAAATTCTTATTAAAACCAACCGAAGGTGTAAAAAAATTAGCCATAAAATGTCTTTCATCGCATACCCTGCGAAGCTGTGAACGTTATGTATAAGTATATTTTGTAGTAGGTATATTTACATAAGCATTGCATTCGTGCGAAGCCGGGGCGGATCGCTAGTTATATATAAATACTGTGTCCCCACAATTTTTTTTCAAATCTCATAAAACCGTCAAGGGATGGCTGAAGAAATCTCTCTGACAGATAAGTCCGCCTTTAGACCAATTAACTTGGCACCTGCTATTTTTTTATTGTAACAAATTGCGCAATGTCTTGCCTCGGGTCTAAGTCTACCAACCTAGTTAACCAAAATTGTCAAATAGACACGCGGTCTCAAAACGTGACTCTCAATTGCTGAACAAATGCAAATAAGCACTTTTCAGACTTCCAATAATCTCAATTGCAACATTGAAAATTATGTACGATCAACAACACGTGAATCTTTATATATGCTGATATCACGAAAGACATAAGAGCTATCTTCAGGTCAACGTTTAAAATATGACGTGTTGCTGTGGGATTAAGACTATTTTACATTATTGTAAAATGAATAACATGAATATAAAATACCAGGTGTAAGCAAAGTAGCAGTGTCGGCATTGCTACATAATGTGAATACTAGAAACAAAAATAAACTTGCCGTTCCAATGTTCAGACTCCATAAAACTAGCTGTTCGTTCTTGGGGAAATGTATATCTATGTTTAACAAACTTCCGCAAAGTGTCATTGATTTGCCTTTATATAAATTTAAAATCCATATCAAAAAGACACTCATGAGTAAAGGTTATTATTATAAAGTAAGTGACTATCTAAATGATCACAGTATTTGGGAATAGGGACACTATTCATAGAGCCATGTTTGGTAACAACATTATTTATAATAAATAAATAATAAATAAATAAATATTTGTTACACTTACACCAATTAGCCTAGCCCAAACTAAGCTCTATAAAGGCTTGTGCAATGGGATCTAGGGTAACGGATAGAAATACATATATTATACATATATAAATAATTTTTATTGAAATATATATCAACAACCATGACTAAGGTACAAATGCTCGCATTCATCACACAAACATCTGCCCCCACCGGGATTCGTACCCGGGACCTCAGAGATGGCGACACCTTGAAACCGGTGTATTATCCACTCGACTATAGAGGTCGTCAAAATAATATTGTATTATTTTTATATGTGTATGTAAACATACATACGACTGTAATCGTATTAGGTATGATTGTATCTTATACTATATTGTATTTTTATATTATATTATTATAATTATTAACATTGTAAAGAGGAGATAAAAAATAGACCTTCAGAGTTTTTTGCCTGTTCTTCTCGAGAAGGCTCTCCCAATTTCCGAACAGGTGTCGAGTCAATTTTTTTATTTTTTTCTTTTTTTTCCTTATTCGTACGTACGGACAAGGTTTTTGTTTTTTTTTTAAGTTTTGTTTTTTTGTTTTGTCTGTTGACGTCAATAAGTGCCTGTAAAGGTCTATGTTGAATAAAGATTATTTTGATTTTGATTTTGCTATGTAGAGATAAGAAGGCAGTGAAACTACTGCGTACTGTGACTGTTGTCGAGTAGTTAGTACACCGGTTTCAAGGTGTCGCCATCGCTGAGGTCCCGGGTTCGAGTCCCGGTGGGGGCAGATGTTTCTGTGATGAATGCGAGCATTTGTACCTTAGTCATGGTTGTTAGTATAATACACTTCTCATCAAAAAAATCGAAACACCTTGCAAGTTTACGTTTTGTCAGGATTATCAGAAAAATGTGTACATTTAGGAATAAATGTTAAATGTCGTTTAATAGTGAGTAATATGAGCTTATCAAATCTTAATGTTAATGTTCTAAATTTAAATGAATTTTTCATAGGTTTCGTATTTTGTTAAATGAGTCATTTTTATTCCGTATGGAGTATAAAGGAAATGGATAAAACAACACACGTAAATGAAAAAAAAAGCTAAAAAACGTTTATTTAATAACTTGTATTCCCTCCCCGAGCTCTAATTACTGCTACCATACGGTTCTTCATCTATCGGATGAGAGTCACGATCACATGCTGTGGTATATTGTCCCATTCCTCTTGGATTGCATCTTGCAGCTGGCTAAGTGTTTCTGGGGCAGGATCTCTTGCTCGAATTCGTCTCTTTAATTCATCCCACAGATGTTCAATGGGATTCATGTCCGGGCTTCTTGCTGGCCATTCCATAATAGAGATGTCGACTTCGTTAAGATAATCTCGTACGACGCCCGCGGTGTGAGCCCCAGCATTGTCGTGCATGAATATGAAGCCGTTGCCAATAAAATGTGCATAGGGCATCACATGAGGCTCGAGACACTCTTCGACTTACCGATGACAGTTTAGTGCAGGCAGACGTGGCCCAGACACAAAAGCAAGCTCTGTCTTTCCATCGGCGCTGATTCCTCCCCAAACCGTCCACGAACCGCCACCATAGCTGACCTTTTCTTCAATGCAGCATTCTGCATAGCATTCTCCGTCTCTTCTGTAGACCTTGTTCCTTCCGTCGTTACCATACAGCCCATACCGTCGTTACCATAATTTTACACTCATCAGAAAAGAGAACTTTGCTCCACTGTAGGTATGACCAATTTAGGTGCTCACGTGCAAAGTTAAGGCGCGCTCTTCGATGGTCTGCAGTTAATTTCGGCCCATTTGCTGGCTTATGCGGTACCAGTCCACGATCCTTCAACCTTCTTCTAATTGTAGAGTCACTTACAGCCACCCTTCGTACAACACGAAGCCGCTGCTGCAGTTGAAAAGCGTTAAGGCGTCGATTTCTTAAAGAAGTTGTTACAATAAATCGATCATCTCGCTCAGAAGTGACCCGATTCCTGCCAGATCCTGAACGGCGCGTGAACAAACCAGTCTCCCGATAACGTTTATAGACTCTATGAACAGATGACAGGCTTAGATGCAGTCTTGCAGCCACAACACGCTGACTAAGGCCAGAATCCAGCAATGCCACAACTTGGGCGGCTTCTGTGGGCGAAGTATCCATACGTTTTAGAAAAATAACCTTTTTTCAGACGTCCCAAAGTCACAGTATTGAAATAAAAAACAAAAAGTTTAAGGATAGGCGCCAATTTTTAGTTTTTAAACGCTAAATGTACTCCAACCCTAAACACACATTTGTCTCAAAACAGTGATTCATTTCGTTTATAAGATAAACAAATGAAATTCTAATTTTGAATTTAGAATTTTCGCTTATTACTGTAATGGCCAAACTGCCAGCTATACATTTATGTTTTTTTTTTCATCGTATAAATTCTTTTTTGTGTTAAATTCGGACAGAAACAATGAAAACGGAAGTGTTTCGATTTTTTTGATGAGAAGTGTGTATATGTATATATATTTTTATCCGTTACCCTAGATCCCATAACACAAGCCTTCAGAGCTTACTTTGGGCCAGGCTAATTGGTATAGGAAGGGCTTTTTAATGAAAAAAATAGGTCGTGAGGCATTGACATAATTTTTTAAAACACTCTAGTTCAGTAGTAGATTCTTACACTCACACCAATTAGCCAAGGCCAAGTGAGCTCAGTAAGGCTTCTGTTATGGGATCCAGGGTAACAGACAGACACACATATACCTATATGGTTTACTATTATGGGGGTCGGCTGCTAGTATAGAAAGTATTTTTGTTCTTCAAAAAAGAGCAGTCCGCGCTATTTATAATTTACGAGCAAGGGATCCTCTTAGAGATTTGATTAAAGAGATTAATATAATTACTTTAGCGGGCCAGTATATTTATGAAAATTTGATTTGTGTACAAAAATTGTAACACATTTCATACACATTTTCAAATGCAATAAAAATAAACTTGTCGTTCCAAGGTACAGGCTACAAAAAACTAGAGGTTATGGTCGTTTATGGGCAAATGTATACATTTATAACAAGATTCCACATAGTGTATCGGAATTGCCTTTTCATAAGTTCAAGGTACATGTTAAAAAGACGCTAATGAGTAAGGGCTATTACAAAGTCAATGATTATTTAAATGATGGAAATGCTTGGTGTTGATTTGAGGATACATTCTAAAGTTATATTTGTTAGAAAAGATGAACGAATAACGACTGATGTAAGAAAGGAGATAATTTTTTCTTGTATGGAGAATAGGCCCACTACAAAATGTAACGTTTATTAATGAGACATACGTTAAATAATTTCTTATTAACCCTAGATTATTATAAGGAACATTAGCTTGTTTTTATCTAACGGGAATATTGAGAAATCAATTACAACATGAAGATTAAATAACCTAAAAATTCTTAGTAGTTAGTAGCTTTATTTTGATTTGTATTCAAATTGCTTTTTACGTAAATGCTATTTAACACTATTTTTTTCTTGAAAAATACAATCTTCTTTGGCCACTACCAAACGCCCGAAATCGTATTATTTTTTTGCATTCTAAATACTGGATACGAGAAAGAAAACGAAATCAAGCCGTTGGAAACGTAAACACAGAATTCGGTTGAAAACAAACCGACGTCAATTGGATGTCAGTGTAGGTACCATTCTGTCGCTGTCAAAAATGATGACGCGTTCCGTTTCACGACGATACTGGACCGACGAACTAATAGTTAAAATAATCTAAAATAGTATTAAAATAATTATTGAGAGTTCAATACTTAAAAAAAATAAAAAAGAAATAATACACTATCCTTTATCTATATTATTATATTTATATATTATTTGTATATATGTTAAATCATCTTTCATTTTGATTTAAAAAACGTTAGTTTCTTTACCTCAAATGTCAAAAGTCATTACTAAGTTTAATTAATTGATTTTATTATTCCCGTTTCATTTTTACTCATAATATCGTGCAATTGCTTTTAATAATAAATTGATATTTTAGAGTTCAGTAATATCAATAAACGTTGCCGTTTTCTAGTGGGCCTAAAAAAATTATCTCCTTTATGAGGCAAATATGATAGGCCGATTGGTTGGGGATGACCTAGATCAGAGGTTCCCGATCTTTTGTGTCGTAGACCCTTGGCCAAGTTTTAAGGTTTTGGATAGACCCCCTACTTAACTGATATTGAATTCCTACATCATACAACTTACAAAATATTATAATATTTTTTTACAACTAAAAAATATGTCTTTATATTACAAGGTGTAATGTAAGTAATCAGTGTATGTTGAGATCCATTATTGGGGCCCTCCATTTTCATTTCACGGACCTCAAAATATTTTTCACTGACGTAGATCCCAGAGAAGTAGTACAGCTATATACCCCTGGGGGTCGATATAGGCCACTTTCGGAATCGCTGACCTAGAAGATTCTTCGACCAAATAGGAGATATCCTGAAAGATGGCCAGGTAAAGGTACAACGAGCATGCATGAAAGTACCTATTAATGAAGGTCGAGGGAGTTAGGGGAGGGTGGAGAGGTGTGAGTGTATTTATGTATGTAACGGGATTTGATATTTAATAGGTTAAATGACAATTTTTTTTTTAGTATAATTTAGTTTGAGTTTCTTACTTGTTTTTCTCTAGAAAGATGTCCCTATTTCATGAATAAGTGTAGAATCTTTTTTTGTGCTTTGTACGTATGCATGATCAAAGTTAGTATTTATTTGCGGTTCGTCAACTTTAAACAGTATGTATTTAAGTGAAGAACATCTTTCGAGACCGTCAAGCTAAAACCCTTTCACGTTGTTGAAGTCTAGAAATGTGACCTTAACTTTTGGATCACACCGTGCTACGTTTTTTTTATAAGATCACCTGATGGTAAGTGATAATCGTTGCCCATGAACACCCAGCAACACCAGAGGAGTCACAGATGCGTTGCCGGCCTTTTAAATGGGAATATGCCTGTTTTTTTAAGGTTTCGATATCGCATCGGTTCGGAAATACTGCAGGCGACAATTCATTCCACAGTTTAAAATAAAATTTAAGAATCACAATTCAGAGATCAATTTTTTTACACTTACAGCAACTAATTACACCTAGTCCAAAGTAAGCTCTGACAGCTTGTGTTATGGGATCTAGGGTAACGGATAGACATACATATAATATATATACGTATATAATTTTTTGATAAAAATAATATTAATAACCATGACTAAGGTACAGATACACGCATTCGCCACACAAACATCTACCCCCAGCGAGTCTCGAACCCGGGACCTCAGAGACGGCAACATCTCGAAACCGGTGTATTAACCACTCGGCTACTAAGATCGTAATTTTTTTTTTATTTATTTATTACACATAAACAGAGTACAGTTATTTATATTTTTACAAATAAGAATTATATTATGTTAATGGTTCTGACTGTGCTCCAATAATATGCGTCCTAAGATTACAATTTTTCTGTGACAAACAAAGGTAAAATAACATAGTTATAATAATATTTATAAATATATAAAATAGGCGTAAATAATTAAATGTAATTACATAGACCATTATCAAAAACAACGTGCAAGCATCCAAAGGTTAGATCCACATCCTGAGATAGCATTTCTCCGTCCTAGTTACGCAAAACATTTTGTCAATTTAGACAAAATTATTTGCAATTTATTTTTTGCTAAATTCACAAAGTAAATTTGTCACTTTTGCAGATTTTGTGTTACAGTCAGTAACGGCGCTGTAGTAAAATATGAAATATCTGGCGATTAATTTGAATTTACCATGGGAGTAAATATATATCAATCAATACATAGTATAAAACAAAGTCGCTTTCGCTGTATGTCCGTATGTATGCTTAGATCTTTAAAACTACGCAACGGATTTTGACGCGGTTTTTTTTAATAGATAGAGTGATTCTTAAGGAAGGTTTGTATGTATAATAAATGCATAATATAGTAGAGAAACACTGATAAATTTAAAGGTTTCTAATGTGATGTCGTAAATAAGCACGTTTTTTTGCGCTTATATTGCAAACGCTGGCTGAACCCTACGAGATAGACCAAAATAATGTACTACAGTATTGTACAACTTACAAAAATCCACAAAAAAGTCCGCGATGGTATATGTCTATCTCTTAGGGATAACCCACCATAACCATTTTTTCACTGCACCCGTGCGAAGCCGGGGCGGGTCGCTAGTTGTATATAAATTATTTAAACTTATGAATTAGCACTTTCAAGTAATGAACTTACGCTTGCTACCTTGTTTGTGTGGAGCATCAATGGTGCTGTGGCTCTGGCCTACGAATCGGAGGATTCGGGGGCCCATTGATACTGCAATGAACCAATATTTTTTTCGTTCTTCGAACTTCACATGTACATTTATCTGACTGTAGTACGATGAAGGAAAACATTACAAGGCAACCCGCATACATTTGCGAATAAATTCAAAGATTATAATCAACTAATAACTGGAATCCAAACGGTCCCGTATAGTGCGGTTCCAGACAAACTTCCTCCCACGTACACTTACATTGTGGGCTCTTCAAAAGGGGAGTAAACAAGTTTTTAAAGTTTACCTTATGCACCCTGACACCGCGCTGGCTAGGCGCGGCCGTGTGTGGGGCTCTCCGGTCTGACAGGACCGGCCTACCCACTAAAACCCCCTTGTGAAAACGGTGTAGCCGTTACATGTCTTATGTTGCCTATGGTTCACCATCGGTAAGCATTGTCTATGATATTAGGAATCCTCATGGGAATCCTGGCCGGTTTATTTCTTTCGTTTATGATTTTGGTTGTCAGTCATAATTCGAAATATGTCAGCCTAGCTTATTTTGCTTTGGCAAATGACATATTGCAACATAAGACATGTAACGGCTACACCGTTACACCCTGAGTTCTCTAGGCCCATGCGTGGCACATGGCGGGGTGCGCTTTCGACCTAGGTCTGGTCGAGCCAACGCCAAGGGAGAGACTGTCCGAGAACCCCTGGACAGTCCCCCAGACGGAGAGATATCACCACGGCGTGCACGATAGACGAGTGACACCCCTGGTGTTGCAAGAGTCCATAGGCTACGGTAACCGCTTACCATCGGGCATTGTGGTATCCATAGGGAATCTCTTAAGCCCAACTTGGTAAATACTTTTTAATACTGCAAACAAAACAATTGTTCTAGGATTTCCCCATTGCCACTGCAAATTAAAATTTTTCGCATTTAAGGCTGGTGTTGAATTTTACAACAGCAATAGGCTATCGTCGGCCTGGCAGATTGGACAAACCAATATCACAAAGTTTGTCTTATCATATTTTTTAAATTACAAAGAGTGCGTTTGACAACGATCTGACCTGATGTGAAGTGAAGATGTTGCCTAAGGTGGTACACGCAAACTCAAATAGTGCCTATTTACTGTTGCCTTGAAAATCCCTATATTATAAGAATCGGGGAACAAAGACGCAGTTAGGGAATTCCATTCCTTGGCGGTTTGCATAATGAAGGACGAAGCGAAACGAGAGGTACGAAGAGGTGTCGACCACATACAGATGGAGGCCCTGGCCGTGTCTCGTCGTCCGATGGTGGAAGGGTACAGGCGGCATCAACAAAACAACTACGAAAGGCATTACTGAGTACAGGCACATTACAATTAGGTTTTAAGTAGCGTGTGCAACGTGGTACTTTAGCTAATTTAAATAAATTCCATCTTCAGAACTAAAACTTTTGTTTCTATTCTTATTCATGTTCATTATAAAATAATCATGTTCATTATAAGTAAATAAAAAAATAACAATATGTTAAATTAAATTTGGAATAATTTTGATTTGACCAATTTATTAATATGCCTACTACGTGAAATTAGTATATAATCGCATCGCAATCGCACAGCGGTATTCGAACGATTACGAATCTAGCTTATTGGAAAAGTAAGTTTCTTATAAGTTACGTCAGTGCTAAGAGCTACTGTTTTTAACTCCAAGCTCCTTCGACAAAAATTAATCTTCAAAATTTTCATTTACTTACAAAATTTTTCTTTAGTAAGAGTCTCAAGTTAGTGCAACTGAAAACAAAATCTATTAAACTTAACAAGATTATTCAACTCTTTCCAGATGATGACTATTCGGTGCTTACTACTCCTGCTGCCAGCATTGGCGCTGGCCAAGATTGAGGTGGATGTCTCAGGCAAATTTGACCCTCAGAATCCGAACATACGAGTCTACCTCAGTGGTTCCGAAGTCGACATCATCAGCGACGATGAGAGGCGCACCTTCAACATCGAAGACGGCAGCCTAAAGAATGCTGTCAATAAATATTTCGGAAACCGACCTGACGACGCTTACGTCAAAAGCCCTACTCCATGGGGAGATTTATACTCTACGTACGGCTGGGAACAAGTCAAAAGGACTCTTATCCCTAAGAGTAGCAAAATTATTGGCATAAACTCGCAGCCCGTCATCGTCATGGAACAGACCTTCATAAACAACAGCTCGAAGTCCGGTACCTTCAACGTCGCCATCTCGCAGGAAGTCCAAAACACCGCCACATCATCATGGAACACCGGTGGACAGTTCACTGTCGGTCAGGAGATCGAATACGGCGTAGATCTCGAGGGCGCCGAGGTCGGTGGCACAACCAGCTTCTCCTACACAAACTCTTGGGGAAAGGGCGCCGAAGCATCTCAATCTGTCACCGTTGGATCTACCTCGGCCGTAGAAGTTGTTCTTAAGCCCGGACAAGCTGTCGTTTCCCGTCTTCAAGCGACCCGAGGCACTCTCAAAATCGAGGTTGAATACGAAGGCAGTGTCGCTGGACGTACGGCGGTCAACTACAGCGATACTTACCAGGGCCACCACTTCTGGGGTCTGGAAATCCAATCGGTGATGAGGAGCGGCGGTATTTCCAACAGCATCGTCTCTAAGGAAGTTATTGAGATTGGCTTCTACTCAAACGCCCAAATTACTGTAAATGACGTTACCAACAATAAAGTCCTCTTGAGTATGCCTGCGTAATGAACATATCGAAAAGTATTGAATAAATAAGTCCTGAATGCAATATTGTTGTTATTATTCCACCCCCATTTCTTGCGTTTTACACATACCCTAATAGTAGGGGAATCAATCAAATAACTCGTAGTCTCGTCTCATAGTAAAAGTACAGAAATGAAGACAAAACTAGTGTTGAATTCTGGGTGCAACTAGACCTTTATTCTGGTGTCTATTTTTAAGATATATACGCAACTAACTTTTACTATATAAACTGAAATATTTCTTTACAAATCATTAATCGATCGCAACTTCCATTAATCAGCTTCAATTTCATTAAACGAAAGGGTAAGTTGTTCAGTGTTTTTCGAATTTCATATGTACATTTGTCTGACGTTCCTACGCTGAAGGAAAACATGCGAAGAAATTCAAAGTTGTATCCAATCCGCATTGGGCCTGACTTAGGCCTAATTGCCCTAACATAGGCTATAAATCCATAGTGGCACAGCTGACGTATGTGAGCTGTGATGAAAAATTTATAAATTTTATGGAATATATTTAATTTAATGTAAAATATTTCATCCCAGTGACATATCTTCGTATTTTGTTTGCTTCCAGTGAACCATGGTCTCCGGCCACCTGCTCCTCCTCCTGCCAGCTTTAGCGCTGGCCAGGATCGAAGTGGACATTTCTGGCAAATTCGACGCCAACAACCCTAACATTCAAGTGGCCCTGTCCGGCCTTGACGTCGCTGTCATCAGTGACACCGAGCGGTCCACCTTCAAGATCCAGGACGGTAACTTAAAGGATGCCGTATCAGCCAACTTCGGCAAGCGGCCTGACAACGCTTACGTCAGGAGCCCCACTCCATGGGGCGACCTCTACTCGAGCTACGGTTGGCAGCAGGTCACTAGGACCCTCGTGCCGAAGAAATACAAGGTCCTCGGCGTCCAATCCCAGCCTACTATCGTTATGCAACAAGTCTTCGAGAACAACAGCAGCAAGTCAGCGACCTTCAACGTCGGCATCTCTCAGCAAGTCGCCAACACCGCTTCTTCTTCCTGGAGCACCGGCGGTTCTCTGACTATTGGACAGGAGATTAAATACGGCATCGACATCGAAGTCGCCGAGGTCGGGGGAACCACTTCCTTCTCCTACACAAACTCCTGGGGAAAGAACACTGAGAAGTCTCAAACCGTGACTGTTGGGTCATCATCCGCTATGGAGATTGTGTTGAAACCGGGTCAGGCTGTCATCGCCCGTCTGCAAGCCACTAAGGGCACGATTAAGATTGAAATTGAATACGAAGGCAGCATCTCTGGTCGCACGGCGCTTAACTACAGCAAACCCTACAAGGGCCACCACTTCTGGGGCCTGAACATCGCCGACGTGATGCGCAGCGGCAACATCGCTAACAGCGTGGTATCCCGCGAAGTCATTGAGATCGGCTTCTACGCTAACTCCAGAATCTCCGTCCAGGATAGAGATCTTGGAGAAACACTCCTCACTGCTGCTGTCTAAACTTAATTTTGATATGATGCATAGTTCTTATGAGTATTGAAATAAATGTGTTTTCATTAAACTACCTTCATATTTTCTTTTGAAATTGCCTTGATTTCTTTTTCTAATTTCTCTGAGAATGATCCTCCTGTCCTTAATCATACTTTCACTGATTCAGACTATTTTAAGATATCTTTCTTTAATTTGTTCAGTTGTGGAATGGTTTGCCACTAAGTATCCGCCAGTTTAAAAACTAACCGTTTTCAAAAACAAACTCTATAATGATTTTCTGACACAATAATTTTTTAAATGTATTATATTTTAGTACATGTACTAATGAAAGATATTTAAAAATTAGTCAAATTTAGCGCTGTATTGTCATGTATTCGTTTGTATTTGACGGCACACTGCTACTTCATCGTAAATATTTCCTTACAAAGGCTGTCTGGAAGAATTTATTTGTTACAGTTGTTATTTAGTTTGTGTGCAATAAAATTAAAATTCTACAAGAAGTAATTTCTTTCTTTCCCATTTTGCACAGTTACTTAGCAATAAAGACATGGGGCAAAAACACGGTTTTATTTTTGTTGATTAATTATTGAACACCCCATTCAAGCTGTAGAGCCCTTATGGCCAAGGCTAAGAGCGAATACACATTAGGCGCGCTTTGCTAACGAGCGTTTTGAAGACCAAGAGTTTCTATTGATATGTACACATGTAAGCGCGCGTTTCTGATTAAGCGCGCATCGGACGTGCGCTCTTGTACTTTCCTTCGAACGCGTGTTACGCGAGCGTCAGCTGCGCGCTTGTAGATACATACGCCGCCATTTTACTGTACATTTGATCGCGTGCCTTCATGTAGGGTGCAAGTGTACCTACAATAAAATGGAGATCGAGCACTTTGATACAGATTTATTTATCGAAGAAATCCAAAAGCGTCCAGCTGTATAGGACATGGAAAGTGTACATTATAAAAATATTTATATTAGTTGACATTCTAAAATAATAAAGCTTGGGTCATATTGCCTTAGTTTTGGATACAATTTACGAACATTCCATGCGTCAGTTTTATCTCGTAATATTAGGTGCACGCAAAAATCTCTTTGCCTCGGCGGTCGTCTTCGACGGTACAGAATCCATGCACATTTTCGAACTGAGTTGGTAGTATGAGCACCTTGGTAAAGCTCGTTAAACGCTGCGCTAAGCGCGCTGTATAACGCGCGTCGAACGCAACGCCGAGCGCCCAATGTGTACTCGCGCTAAGGGCGAGTTTAGTCGGCAGGTCACGTGGTCAGACCTGGGCACGTTTAGTGCTCCTTGTGAGGATCTTCAGGCTCTCTCTCCTGAGAGAGAAAAAAAAATCTATTGAACATACTATAAAGGGAATAATTGTTTTAACTATCCGCCATTTTGGAGTTTTGGTTCAGTGATAAATCGATTCATGAACCGATTCAATCTTCACTACAGTTAGAGGGTATTATAGGTTAAGTGATGAAATAAAACAGCACAATTAATTTAACAACACACTGTTCATTTTAAAAAATACATAAAACTATCTAAAATCTTATGAAATAAAAAATATTTTTACAATAGCCGCTACTTTCTACAATAGCAGAGCGAACGTTAAAATAAATAGTACTTCTTAACAGCAATGTTTTATGCTACTTTCATACGAATAGACACATTACTATATTTTGGTACGTTTTCTCCTAATCCAACTTAATAAGTATTACCTAATGAAAATGAAACGGAAAATAATTACATAAAAGTTGTATAGATATTTTTCAATGATGAAAAGGTATGATAATTGTTATACAATTATTTTCACAAAACCATATATTAAAAACGACAAGGAAATTTGTACAGTTTTTGCAAGTCGTGGGGTCGTGGCCACTAATGGTGCTGCTGCGTGGGGCACTGGGCCACAGCGCTGCTAGGGTTGTCACTGATTGTTAAACAGAAGAATTCTGTAAGTTGAAGTTCCGATCCCGATTCAAACACGTTTATTCAAATGAATGTCATGGGTTAATATTCTTAAGAAAATGCAAAGTCACAATCAATAAAATTTCTCTCTAAACACGCAGTAATACTTGTTTCCATTACATAACGCCCCAATTCACATCCTCGCTTATACTATATCTGAATCAAAATACTAATAGTAAGGAAAGTACGAAGCAAGATTGATTTATTAAAAAAATATTAAATTTGATTATAATGTATAGTGAGTATTAATAAAAAAAAATTAAGATTTTTTATTTGTAACCGCAATATATATAACAGAACTTTATATGTGAGTGCTACAGAAGATAATTATAGCATAGACTATATATAAGCATAAATTGATTTTATCACACAGAACACTAGCAACGTAACACCAGCCTATGATCGATGGCCGTTAATAAGTTAGCGAGCATTTCTTTTGTGTTAACAGCTGACTAGGCTTGTCATTTGAAAGTTTTTGATTTTTCATCCAAGTGTTGACAGCCCTATGTCTGCATACGAGGAAAACTACGCAGCAAGCTATTGAGCGCTAGCTACAGCTAGCGAGCATTTCTTTTGTGCTAACAGCTGACTAGGGCTGTCATTTGAAAGTTTTTGATTTAATTTTGATGTCAGTTAATTTTGTAAAGCATTAGGTTTTCATTTTTTGAATAAGCATCAGGTATCCATCTCATATCTAATTATTTCACATCATGTGTTCCAATCGCTACTGATCTGTGTAATTAAATCAGTTTATTTAAAATAATTATAAATTCTTATGCTAGATTCGAGTTAATTAAAACCTGGTGAGTCGCGTATGGCGTGTTGTGGTTTGGGGCAGGTCAAAGGTTTACGTGTATTTAAGATGAATGGAATCGATTATAGTCGCTTATCACTAAACAAAATTATTAGAATCTAAGAAACTCGTTTTGACAGATGTCACTTTTTGACAGATGTCGCGTTTTGATAAGCTATCTGGATGACATCTGTCAAAATAAACTTGGATTGTGTATTTCATTGTATTTTAGTAATTTATTGTATTATTACTAAGAACCAAATAAATATATTCTTTTTTTTTTCTAAATACAAATTTTCGTAACTCGACAATAAACACTTATACTAAGAAATATACATACATACATACATCGCATCGATATTAAACAGTAGATGTTTTGTACAAATAAATACTTCGAAGCGGTTATCAGTAAACTAACGCTAACAAGTTAAATAAGTTATCCGTCAACATAAGCATAATATTAATAGTTACATTTTATACATCACAAAGTTCAGTAATTAAGTAGTAAAGCTGTCCGTGTCCTCTGCTCCCGTTTTCGTGTAACAATCGAAACAATAATAACAACTGGAGCAGGATACACGGCATAGGAATCCTAAGATTACTTATAAAGAATTTTTTTACGATTAAGGCTCGTAAGAACTGTAGACCGTTTGAGTAATCATTAATTTTGACTTAACAACTCAATACGAAGGAGTAACAAATTCCCTTCAATGTCCGTTGAGTTGTATTTAATGTAATTTTCAAATAAAATTCACTTGGACATATTAAACATTATTTATGTTTAACCGTCTGGGTTTATAATATTTTGACAGCTTTACACAATAATATTATATAATGATATTTTCATTGTCATGTCAAGTCAATGCAAACTTAAAATCATATATATATATATATGTATACTGTAAAAGCTCGAACTACGGCAAACTCTTAAGATTTTCCAGTAAAACCCAAGATTTACCAATTCTTTATGGTAAATGTCCAAAAAGGTATGCGATTCGAACTTTTACCTTAAATGCACGATACACGGATGCACGGATTAACATTAAAGGCACGATAAATGTTTAAAAAAATATATGTCATAAGTGCATCGACTCGTTGTTAAATGCTATATAGAAAATACTGATCAGTTACTAGTCAACGTAAGCGTTATGTTTGTGAGAAGATAATGTTACTTGTGTTATTTTTTACTACTTCTGAAGTATTTCAAAGATTTTAAAATTATTAGTAAGGAACTAACAAAATAATATTCAAAATGAAAATAATTTAAATATTAGTTAGGATTACTTATTTAATTACTATCGTTTGATACTTATATAATATGTATCTAGTGTATCATTTGACTAATAGTTAATTGAAATAAATGATTAAGAATTACTCATTGCATTGTTCCTAAAACCAACATCTACCAGCTGACAGCGGTAAAACCTAGCATATACTGTATTCGAATGGTAAAAGCCCGAAAAAATCGTTCCATTTTCTGAAATACTTACATTTACCGATTCACGTCGGCAAATCCTAAGACTTACTCACTAATCTTAACATTGACCGTAATTCGAGCTTTTACTGTAACATATATATTAGAAGTTTCTTGGCATGTTTTGCATGTTGATTATATATTTTACGTTAACAATCACATTATTTTTATTTCCCTCATAGCGTGCTAGAAGAATAAGGAAGTTGGTAGAGGGATGCTGGGAAGGGGTGGAAAAGGCTTTAGGCTATAAATATAGGTACTATTGGTACAACAGTAAGCGTGAAGATTGGTATGGTTTGAACATGTCGACTGTATAAAAACCGAAGAGTAACTTTATACACCAGGGTCTTGGGTACTGCCGTGTTCCAGTATGAAGGGTAAGGTAGGCTGTGACACTACCTGACATTGTACATTGTTTTTTATGGAGATTTGCTGCGAATCTGACCGGTAACTGTAACCATTTATCATCAGGGTGTTTGTTTGTGATGAATATAAATGTGAGTTGTGTGGAGGAATGATGAAACAGAAAGTAGAAATGACTGGATTGTGTAAAAGGTCGTAAGTTGTTGGAGCGACTGGGTTGAAGACAAGAGAGGTAAGTTGAATATCCCATCCTTAGCAGTACCTCACTGCTAGGGATGTGTGAAGGAGCAAGAGAAGTGTGTCATGTGACGTCTGTATTAAATAAATAATTGTCTTCACTGGACATTTGTATATGCCAAATGTTAATTGTGTTTATATATAAATATTGGTAATTGTACTATGGTATTGAAAGGAGGAGATAAAAAATTAGACCTTCAGAATTTCTTTTTTTTCCTTTTTACGTGTGCTTTTTACATTAATAAAATTAAAAGGAAAGCAAGTAAGAGCTACAGCTCTTAAGGTCTTTGTGTCCTTTTGATTGCATAATTTGTGTAACATGAATGAAGATTAATCTGATGTTGATGCGGCTAGGCGTGGGAGGTAGTGAAGGTGGTGGCTAAGGAGGGTGGTATAGTCACGTGTGGTGGTACTGCAGGTGCGCGAGCGGGTGCTCGTAGAGCGGGTACAGCGGCTGCGGCGCGTGCGCATGCGCGGGCACGGCGTGCGCCTGCGCAGGGAGCGGCGGCGCGTCGCTGTCCTCGTCCGTGGACGAATCCAGCTGCTTGTCGCCGCCGCCGCCGCTGCAACGGACAGAAAACACTCGATTAATTTACAAAGTTTATTTGCAATAGGCACCACTTAAGCGCACACTTGGCACTGTCTGCGTCATAGATGACACGGACATATTCTGTTGTACTCTGTCAATTCACATCTGTAGCAAATTTGTTATAAAAAGAAAATTTAAAACCGGACAAGTGCGAGTGGGACTCGCGCTACGAGGGTTTCGTACAAATTTGTCGACATATAAATTGTTCGTTCATTACTAGAATTAGGTCACAAAGATTTTTCCTGTTTTTCCCAATTATGTGGTGAAAAACATTTTTTTGTGAAATAACTACAAATTTACGGTTTTCGAAGTTTTTCCTTGACTTGTGCTACATGACATTGCTCTTTGCCAAATTTCATGATTCTAGGTCAACGGAAAGTACCCTATAGGTTTTGATTCCTTTGCAAATGTCAAAATATGCAATATAAATGGAACATAAACGGCCATATCTTTTTATTACGTTGATTTAGAAATTTGATTTTTTCACTACTTTGAGAGATAGGAGGCCTGAGTATGTGATATTAATTTCAGCTAGATATCTCTACGCGTTTCTGAGGAAAAGAGACAGATGAACGGACGGACGGACAACAAAGTGATCCAATAAGGTTCCGTTTTTACATTTCGAGGCACAGAACACTAAAAATGAGGGTGTTTCAATATTTGTTACCAAGTTTTATTAAATTAGAAGTTTGACTAACGCTAACTTGCGTGAGTGTTATCTGATATAATTGTGTAGCCTCAACTACCGCTTGGGATAATTTCAAAAACAGGACCTTAACACAGTTAACATTTAAATCACAAAAACGATCAGCAGTACTCTTCATCCGTCAAAACAATCAACCATTCCTCATCAGCCTATTATTCCGCCACATCCTTCTGAGAATGCATAACGGTCCCGCACGGCTGATCGACCCGAAATCGAAGTAGGCTCGCCGCGAACATACCGATAACATGTCGATATTACTCCAATCGCTATGACATTATTATTCATCTTATTTTTTATACGAATGATACTCGGAGTATCATTCGTATAAAAACCCTCTATGAATTCTAATTAAATCTATCTGTCGTACCGCATCTAAATGTTTTTTCTTTGTTTTCCTTTGTAAATACTGCTCAGTAGAGTTGAGTCGTTCGTGAATGAATGCTTCAATTGGACTAATCCACTTCGCAATTATATCGCCTTCACTCATTCATTCTGGTCCCAACTTGTTCAGTAGTTCATTTAGTTCATTAGTTCCCAAAACACTTCTTTCACTGAAGGAGAGTAAAGCGAACGGATAGATTACAAACATAGCGTGTGATAGCGAGACAGTTGATTGGCTTGGCATCCTGTGGGTCAATTCCACTAAAAAAATGAACCGAATCATGCCGCTTATCCAATCCGAACGCTAGAATATCACGTCATCTAACAATCTATGCAATTCTATTGGTTAAAAGTAATGGTTCGGCTGTGATTTGTTTGTGGAATGCAGGAACTAGAATCTGTCTTATGGCGCAAACATTATGTTTAGTTTTACTTGAATAATTAGTTGAAGAATAATTTGTTTATAAATAATTTCATATTCTTTGCAGTCAAATTTATGCAGTCAAATTGACATAACGTCTCATACCTACTTAAAAGAACTACGATACAGATGGACTAATTGGACTATACGAATGAAGTGACGTGAATGAACTAAGCGATAAGGTGACTCAAATGGACTACTGAAGTACTGAGCCATGTGAACTAGAAGAACTAAATGAGTGATATACTTCATCTAGTCCAGTTGAAGTATATCATTCTTTACACTTCAGTGAACTATTTTGCGCACCTCTACTGCTCAGTTGTGTGCATCCATATGCAGAGAGATGTGTGTGCTTTTAAGGCATTATTAAGTTTTAGTATTAATATTTTTTTAGGATATTGCATAGAAGATGTGATTGTATTGTGTCACTTTGCTGTGCTATAACAGTGCCTCTTAAGGGATGAGGGATGGGCAGATGAGAATCATCGTTCTGAGTAATTTCCTATTACGTTACACATTTTTATGTTTCATTGTGTAGATTGTTTATTGTATGTGTCACTGTGATTAAATGTTTTTCTTTCTTTCCTTATGAAAGATTTACACCGTTTCCCCAAGGCCTAGGACGAACTCTACTAGACATTTCAAGAGTTTGATTATTATATATTTTTTTGGAGGTCAGTGTACCGCTGCCATGTAAAAATTACCATTAAACGATTGTATGGAAGTTTTTCACTTATTTGCTATTTGTAAAATGTAATTTTGTATATCAGTAAAAAATATAACTACATACTTAAATTTGTATTACTCAAATGTAGTTAGAAGTTAGAAAGTTAAATATAGTAAGTTTTAATAGAACAGTATTATATTCTACATATATAAAGTATAATTAGTTTGTCTTTATTTATTACCCGTTGTTTTCATCTTTATTTCCTTATTGACTGAGACAGACCGCATCCTAGTGCCTTACTTAACCGAATTGTTAAAATTCCTACAGGACAGGCACAGCCTAGTGTGAGACTTTACGACAAATGCTAATTTGAAAACTTAATTCAAATATTTTAAAATTATTTTTTTTTATTATATGTTCCTCATTTCACAAACAAATCATTTTATATATCCTTGCAGATAGAACAACAGTTTATATTATGAGTACAATAGACATCGAATTATACTGGACAATTATTGTCGATATTGTTTAAAGTATCGACATCTATTCACATGCCTATGCCCAAATTGACGTATCCGCGTCGACAGCGCCCCCACGTAACACGACACGCCCGCCATCTTGCTGGAGGTTTGTCTTGTCTATTCTTTTTTGCTCCCCATAGACCAAGTGATGTGTGTTCATCCTCATTCTGTTCGAGCGTTTTGAAATTATTTTTATTAGAACGTTGTCTCGTGTCTTTTGTATTAATTTATGTATAACTCAAAAATGTGTGATATAAAATATTACACAATGTATAGTTTAATGAATATAATTATTAAAAAAAAATATTAAAAGATGGATTTCGCCCTTGTAATTATTTGTAGCTAACTTGGGAGTGTGTTGTAAATGAAACAATAATGGAAGACGTTAAAGTAAATAAGAGTTATTAATGTAAATCACACTTATCACTTTGTAAGTTTCTCCAGAGAGACTACATCAGAGCCGTTTCTGAAGCAAAGCAGCAGCTTCCGCATAGTTTTCCAGCATGAATGGTAAGCAATATAGCAACGAATTCAGCTCCTTTCTTATCTAAGACGTGTACCGTACATCCGTACATCGTATATTACCCGTTGACAACTGTGGTTCTTGTTTGGATTGCAGACAAATCTACAGGCTGCTTTTTTGTCAATAAATGATATAAAAAATATGTTTCATGATTAAAAATCACTATTTGACCAAATTTGTCCTTAGTGGGTATCTTGTATCCATATTATTGGCTACAAATAACTAATGTGACTTCTCATCAGTCAACGTGTAAGAGAAACACCGTTATAGGTCGAATTTTGTGCCTTATGGTTTTTGAAGATACTTTGAACGGTGTTCCTAATATGACAGGAGTTGTTATACATTCAGCTTTTGTTCGATAATCAAAAATTGTAAGGAAACATTCCTTTGAAAATATAATATTTATATTCAAGATTATATGTATAATCTTAAATTTCTATGTATGTATTAGATTTAATTAGATAATAGCTTTAATCTTTGTCTGCGCCAGACACAGTTCTTTGTAACTAGCCACTCGGTTGACCGGTAGAAAATGCCTTGTTGCATTATGTCCGCCTCGTACTTTATTTATACTTATTTATTACATTATTTATAACTTACTGGAAACAGTTATTTTTTAATTTATTAGTTAAGTTAATATCTATTGAGATGTGTGTAAAACTATTAGAAAGTTTGGTTTCTTGGTGATTTTAATCAACAAGGAATTCTTAATTATCTGAGGGCATATTTGATATCTGAAATTTAATAAAAAAAACAGGCCAGAAACACGAACGTAATAGGTATTCTGCCCCGCTTGGCACACCTTTGTTTTGCCGGCGACTCCCTGTCACGAGTTCACGCTATCAATAGCCGCGCTTTGCGTCGCTAGTAAAGATAGTTTGAAATAGTTTGAATAACGATAACATTTGTCTAATGACACGTATTCCTTTGGCTATTTCACGTAGAAACATCAAGTTTTAATAAAACCTATTTAATATTTCAAAGCATATATTTTAATTCGTAAAACAATGTCACTCTGGAGTGGAGAACCCAATTTTTAAATCAAAATTAAACGTCCCGCGTGGGGCAGGCTCAGTCCCGCTTTTCGGGAATAACTCGCCCGTGCGTGCAGCGTACTATTAAAAGATATTTTTATAGGATATATTTTCTATTGTCACGTAAATATAATATGCACTCAAATAAAAATATAAATGTTCATTTTTTAATTATCAACGTTTTTTTAATATGTCCCGCTTTCGAAAGAATCCCGCTTATTTCACTCAAAAATATCCAATATCCGTACTTGGCAAAAAATAATCAAGCAACGCTTTTGTAATGCGAAGCATAAACGTTTTGTACATAATCTATAGTCATTTGTAAACAATGTTTTTAATCTATGAAATTTGGCTTGAATTTAAGTATAAATAACGCCATCTATCACTGAAAATCCCTTATTACGAAATACAAATTTAAAATTACCACCATCGGAAATCGAACTCTCAAGATGGCGACACCTTGAAACCAGTGTACTTACAACTCGACTACGAAGGTCGTAAAGTTGTAAAGACGACGAAGCGACAATATAACTCCTCATCCAGTTTTTTTTCCCTCTGGAGAGGAGAGGCTGAGAATCCTCATGGATTATGTCGCACTCCTGACGAATCGAGGCGGCTCGACCCGAAAGACCTACCGACTAAACTCAGCCTAAGCCGTTGGTTTAACGTGACAAAGAAGACCGCACCTCAGGAGAAGCGCAGTCAGCGCTGCCCTATAAAGAGAGCATTTGCGTTAGAAGAGTCACGGTACACCCAAATGGCTCCAGCCTATATTGAAGGGAACCTACTCGTGGCTAAGCAGAAGGCAGCTTACGGCTCGGACGCCGCCGCTTGCAGGTCTTGGTCCTTCGTTAATCGATTGGGGGGATCGCTAAGGACGTGTCGCGGTATGCGAAGTCTTTGCCGATTTAGATTGAATAAATTCGCTGAAGGCAGTATTGAACTGCTCATTGAAGGCTGTTATACGACACAAACAGGACAAGGTAGAATTTAGTCAGTCGATTATCCCGGTCGAGCCACCTCGATCGGTCTGGACTTATGTCCAGAGGTGATTATTCACCGTGGCACTAGATCAAAATCAAAATAATATTTATTCAACATAGACCTTTACAGGCACTTATTGACGTCAACAAACAAAACAAAAAAACAGCTTAAATAATAAAAAAAAAACAAAAACCTTGTCCGTACGTACGAATAAGGAAAAAAAAAAGAAAAAATATATTGACTCGACACCTGTTCGGAAATTGGGAGAGCCTTCTCGAGAAGAACAGGCAAGAAACTCTGAAGGTCTATTTTTTATCTCCTCTTTTCAATGTTAATAATTATAATAATATAATATAAAAATACAATATAGTATAAGATACAATCATACCTAATACGATTACAGTCGTATGTATGTTTACATACACATATAAAAATAATACAATATTATAAATAATGTTGTTACCAAACATGGCTCTATGAATAGTGTCCCTATTCCCAAATACTGTGATCATTTAGATAGTCACTTACTTTATAATAACCTTTACTCATGAAATTTGATTGGTATACAGATTGCATTGGTATCCATGAAGATTCTCAGCGTCTCCTCTCCAGAGGAGAAAAAAACACATATAAGATTCCATTAATAACGAAAGCCATACATACAAAAAGCAACAATGTTTTTTAAATATCATAAATCAAAGAAATGTTTCATTGCGGGCATTAGTTAGAATTATACTGTCAGCGAATCGTGTTGTTATTAATAAGTGGATGTTCGTTCCCCATTTTTTTGTGTCAATGTAAACCTATTTTCGTCATGTTTGTTATTGTCTGCTTATTGCGGTATTTATAATTTTGCGTCAAAAGCTCAATTCTTCGCATGCGAATATCTATTTGAGGACATATTATTATTACTAGAGTTCGGATAATCGGATGCATATTTACCTAAAGTTAGTTTAAGACAAAGTATGGAAACGACTTTTTATTGTTTTGTTATTTTATTCAATTATTTAATTGATTATTGTTTTAGTCAAACTAGCTCACTACTTTCGTATAACACTCTTCATGTAATAAATCGTACATTCATAAATCGCACGGGGAACTGAAACTAAACTTCATGTAAATACGTATGCATAGTTGTATAAATGAACCCGGAGTCTCGGTCTTTTGAAAATAAATACCACGTGCTAATTTAGTAATTTTCAAACAATATCACTACGTTAAATTTGCAGTCCCGTATTTTCCCCGGGATTTTTATTTAACAAAATGTATTTTAAAAAGCCGCTTCCAATTATGCATCCGATTATCCGATCTCTAATTATTACGCAACGGATCATGGGTTCGATTCCCGCTTGATCAGATATTTTGTATGAGCTCCAAAAAATTATAAGATGTTGTAACTACACCTACGATTTATTTATAATCCATACTAATGGGAAAGTGTGTCTCTCTGTTGGTCCGTCTTCACGGCAAAACAGAGCGATGAATAGATTTTACGTGGAGATAGTTGAAGGGATGGAGAGTAACATAGGCTACTTTTTATCCCGGAAAAATCGACAGATCCCACGGGATGCGCAATAAAGGCTTCGCTCAAAAACTACTGCATAGTTTTTCATGTGTTGTTCATCAATAGATGATATGATTCTCGAGGAAAGTTTTAGGCTATTTTTATCCCAGAAAACCGACAGATCCCGTAGGATGCGCGATAAAGATTATTCAAAAACTACTGTTCGGATTTTCCTGCAGGTTTCATCAATTGAGACAGTGATTCTTGAAGAAGGTTGTAGACTAGTGTTTCCCAACCCTTTTTAGACTTTAACATTTCCAAAATTTTTATGCCCCAATATATAAATTGTTTTGTTCCCTTAAGAAATATAAATGATAAGTTTTATGAACAAATCGCTATGAAATTGTTATCAAAACATTGTAAGTAAAATTTCAAAACATATAATGAAAAAAAAATTAAACTACAATAAACTAAAATTCAAAATAATATTAATATAGATTTTTCAATATTCATTTGTTCTTTTTTGTTAAATTTGTCACCGATATTTAGCATTGCATTTAAATAACCCAATGAGAAAGGGTTAAAGTCGTGTCGACTCCATTTTTTAATTGCCCCCCTTAATTATCAAATTGCGCCCTACGTTGGGAAACATTGTTCTAGACTATGATGTATCCCGGAAAAACCGATAAATCCCACGGGAGGCGCAATAAAGGCATCGCTCAAAAACTGCACAGATTTTCATGCGGTTTTCATCAATAGTGAATGAAGGTATAGCGGTATTTTTTATTTCAGAAAAACGGATAGTTTCACGGGAAGCGCGATAAAACCTTCGCACCATAAACCGACTACCGCGCATAATAGCCGTGGGCAAAAGCTATGACCCTTAACCCTCTATAGACCCAATCCCGAAATCCACGCAGGCGAAACCGCGGGCAGAAAGCTAATCTATACTTCTATACTAATATTATAAAGAAGTAAAGTTTGTGTGTTTGTTAAATTGTAAGGGTAATGTCGGGATCTACTGAACCGAATTCAAAAATTCTTTCACCAATAGAAAGCCACATTATTGCTGAGTGTCATAGATTATATAAAAATACGAAAAATAAAAAGGCTTTTACGTGGTTAGTCCGATTTGCAAAGTGAATCGGAGAAAAAACGGGCAGCGGACGGCGCGCGATGGCTTCGGGTTTAATTCAGTTCGCGTTCGTGCTCGATTCGGGGATTATTAATATTATGCCCAACGAAGTGGGCACGTTTCAGCTAGTTTATTATATATTAAACAATCTTTGAATTACTTATATAAATAAGTTAGTAAATTAGTATAGATCTTAGCAAGATTTTTTCCTCAGGAGAGGAAGGCTGAGAATCCTCACAAGGAGTACTAAACGTACCCAGGATACCCCCGCAACGGCAAGTGTCACGGAGGTTATGTCGGACTCCACGCGACCAGGGCGGTCTGACCACGTGACCTACCGACTAAACTCAGCCTGTGCCTAAGTTCTAAGAACCATATAGGCAAATCGTGAGGGCGTCTTAGCAAGTCAACACATTTATGAAATTTTAATTTATATTCATAAGAACCATTATAATTTTTATATAACTTCTCAAATGCATAAATAAGCTTGTCGTTCCAACCTACATCAGGCTGCGAAAATCTATAGGATATTTCATGGGGAAATGCATTGCCCTTTACAACAGTTCCACAAAGAGTTACCGTATTGCCTTTTCACAATTTTAAATCATTACCCGAAATTACTCTTATGAAAAATAGTACATTATGGTACAAGTGTGTAATGTTGGTGAGGCGAGGACGGTAATCATCAATACACACGTATATCATACAACGTTTTTCAACACACTTCTGAATAAAATAATACTTAAATAAAAAACCATTTTCTTCATAAATTGTATTTGCAGACATCTTAATTAATAACTAACTAAATAACTTCAAAAGAGAAAACGAGACGAGTTGTGAAAAATGTTTCGTAATGGCGGGAAAAATTAATAAGTTTTCCTATGCGCGCGCATCGGCCATAGACTAATAAATTTCGTAATGGCGGGAAAAAATAATTAGTTTTCCTATGCGCGCGCATCGGCCATAGACTAAAAAATGAGGTTTCTTTTTTTTGGGCTTTTTAGCGCAAATGTAAGCGTAACTCAACCAATAATATTGAAAAAAAACTAAAAAGTCACAGTTTGATTATAGGTGTCATTATGTGCCTTATTGCCATGGGATTAGAGCCACTTTATGAGGAAGTGTGTTAAAAAGGTTATTATACTGTTAAGTATTACTTAAATGCTAAATATACTTGGGTTTAATTTCAATAAGTCAATAGTTACGTTACCAAAGATTTTGACTATAGTGAATAATAGAATGAAACTAGAGCTTTCATAGATATAATGTGAACTTGTTTAAACTTGTAGAGGAAGTTGGGTTCGGACTATTTATCTGAAGCCAGCTTCTTTTTGAAGAAAAAAAAAAGTACAAGGAGAAAATTAAATATCCCTTGCTGGTTATCAGTATAAGACAAGGTCTCTTGCCGTAGACTTGTGAACCAATAGAATCAACCAATGCAACTTTTGTCGTGCAAAAGTGACTAATATTTTTAATAATAATAATTAAATAAATTTTGGCTTTTGATAATACAATGAATCGTTTATGATAATTATTACTTCAGTATAATATACTATAATTGTTATATAACTCTTAATCAAAAGAATTCTAGAAATTGCCAAGAAACAATAATTCCTTTAACAAAATACGGTCCGATTCTTCTTTTAAGTAAAGAGCGCTAATACTAACAAACTGGACACAACGCACCAACATAGCAGCCTGTCGGTAAGTTAGCTACGAAGATTACATTTTTTATTTCATTTTTGCAAACCTTTGTCCGAAAGGTCTTATCCGATTATGCGGTCCATTCCACTTGATCGATTCCAAACAGGATTGTCCTAATTACATGTCTTTGTTCATTGTCAGAAAAAAACGGTTGCACAATTCCTCTTTTGGTAATTTAATTCTTCTATTATTATTTTTGTAACTGCCTCTATGGTTAAAACTGTGGCAGTATATCGATGCATCCCTTTGCTACACGTGTCCGCAGAGCTGCTGACAAAGACAACAAAGAGAATGTAACCTTATTATATAGCTTGCTTAATATTATTTAAATACTTCTCTGAAATTATTCTCGAATTTAGATGTAAAGTTTTCATTTCTTTGTAAAATGCAATATTTATTTATTTATTGCTTTTATGTTGTACAATACATTTGATGACACTTACTCACATTTCGCTGTTTCAAACATGAAACCCTGCTAGGGCACTGCAACATTACGCTACACTGCCTACTACACCATTACTATTACAAAACTTCTATCTTCCATCTTATTCTACATATACCTTTTTTTTTTATCGAGGGAAAATGCGTTTATTCACTTGTAGGCCGACTCTTGGGTAGGGCCGGAGGTGTGGGACTCCGCGGCAGAAGGCCGCAATACCCACTAAAAACCCTCGACGACACCTCACTGGCCATATTGAGCAATTCTACATATACCTGCACTAACTTACATTAACCTATTTTCAACTATCATCACACCCTATTATTCTATTTTAGAGCTTATAATCAATTGTTCACTTTATATAATACAAATTACATAATATATTAAATAACGAATTAACTCTCAGATCAAGTTCCGGTCCTGTCATCAAAAAACTCCTGCAACGTATATAAAGATCTTCCTTTAAGGTATGCTTCCAACGTGCACTTGAACAAATTATATTTCTCCATGTTTCGTATATTAATAAATAAAACTTTGTAAAGAAGTGGAACACTACCAGACATTTAAGTGAAGTCAAGCGTCTGATAGTGTTCCTTTAGGTATTGTGGTACTGTAGACCAATTCACGTCCATACTTCTGACTAAATCTTTGTTTGTCGTACTATCTTCATTTTACCATGTTATTTTTTTTCAGTTACATCAATTTGGCAGTTGGAGAGTCAATTGAGAAATAGTTGTTGTTTATTAAAAAAAAATTACATATTATACAAAAATGTATTCTTAAAAGCGGCTTATTATCCTTTCTTATGGGAAAACATGATAACAACTAATTAAAAAAATATTTTACCATTAGAAGATATTTATTTATTTTTTTGTTCCCCCTGAGGAAAATGCATTAAGTTGCATACCCCGGCTGTGGCGAGCCGGCGGTTATGTGGGGCTCTCCTCCCCAGAAGGGGGAGGCCTACCCACTAAAAACCTCAGGGATGCCCTTCCTCAGGCATGTAGGGAGCCCCCGGGAACACCAAGCTTCTTCCAGGAACCCCCAGCAACCATTAGAATATCCTAATCCAAACGCTATAATATAATTATTACCGCGGGGAAATATCTATTAATTGGATGTAAAAACTACTGAATGAATGTTAACGAAACTTTACAAGAATATAGGTCATACATAAGAATAACACATAAGCTGTAATTTATAATTTATAAAGATAAGAGTGAATAGTCTATACTAATATTATAAAGAGGAAAGATTTGTTTGTTTGTTTGTTTGTAATGAATAGGCTCCGAAACTACTGGACCGATTTCAAAAATTCTTTCACCTTTGGAAAGCTAAATTATCCCTGAGTAACATAGGCTACTTTTTATCCGCGAAAAATCGACAGATCCCACGGGAAGCGCGGTAAAATCTTCGCGCCATAAACCGACTTCCGCGCATATGTAGCCGTGGGCAAAAGCTATGACCCTCTGTAGATCCAATCCCGAAATCCACGCAGGCGAAGCCGCGGGCAGAAAGCTAGTCCTAAATATGACGATAAGACGATAAGCGAGCTATTCTGGGGTGTGCTGCTAGAGTTACACATATGTAATAATATGCGATGGTTTATATCTTATAACTAGTGCTCCGAATAGGTAGTTTAATTTTATGTACTTGCAGAAAGAAAGTCGATGTAAGCGTAACATGGATAAACATAAAATCAGCGCGATTTCCGGGACCTTAAATAATGCAATGCAATGGAACTTATGTCATCATCAATATCAATACATAGTATAAAACAAAGTCGCTTTCGCTGTATGTCCGTATGTATGCTTAGATCTTTAAAACTACGCAACGGATTTTGACGCGGTTTTTTTAATAGATAGAGTGATTCTTAAGGAAGGTTTGTATGTATAATAAATGCATAATATAGTAGAGAAACACTGATAAATTTAAAGGTTTCTAATGTGATGTCGTAAATAAGCACGTTTCTTGCGCTTATATTGCAAACGCTGGCTGAACCCTACGAGATAGACCAAAATAATGTACTACAGTATTGTACAACTTACAAAAATCACAAAAAAGTCCGCGATGGTATATGTCTATCTCTTAGGGATAACCCACCATAACCATTTTTTTCACTGCACCCGTGCGAAGCCGGGGCGGGTCGCTAGTTTTATATAATCATGAAAATTACAATATAAATCAAATTTAAAACTAAACATATATTTATATTAACATTAAAGTACATAGTGTTGTTCCGATGGTGTAATTATTAGTCTTCGAATTGAAGATCGCCAACAAAATCATCATCGTCATGTTTATTATAAAATAATACTATGATTTTCTCGGCATTACTGCGTGTCAAGGAATTTCTTTTCATATTCATAATCCATTTTTTCTGTTTTTATTTGCTATTCGTTTCTTACGCTTTTATTGTAAAATTTTATGTTTACAACTAACAATAAGCTAAAGGATGAAATACTATTTTGAAAGTACAATATAATATTTTTACAATCTCTGAAAATAGTAAGTTCCCAGGCGTATCCATACTATTGATGCCACAAAATCTCAGGTACATAAAATTAAACAAGCTATTCCGAGCACTACTTATAAGCTACTTGAAAAACTTATTCAAAAAATTCTAAAGAGTTTATATACACATAACTAAACGCGACCTTAAACTCGAGAGATCTACACCACACCCTGCGATAACCTAGAATAGACAAATATAATTTGCATCAGGATCGACTGGTTATTATTCTTGCCATAATCGTATTACCACACCACAACTCTTACCAAACGATGTCACATTGTTACACAAATTAAAATAGTACCAAGTACTCAATAATAATAACCGGCTGAGTGCGTCCCTGTCCTGTCTGCTTTTAGGGACGCAGATGTGGTGGTGTCGGGTTTCGCGAGCGCGTCCCTTTCTTCCGCATATGGCCGTCTCGTTCTGCCGCGCGAAACGCAACTGGCCTCTTTTCGCTGTCGACACTGAAAACTCCGTGAGATCCCATTTTGTTTATAAGGCAAAAGGATCGCAAGACGTGCGGCTTTGTGGGTCGTTTGTAACTTTTGTAATCGGTCTCAATTAGGCGTCATTAATTATCTGTTAACTGACTGTGATGTCGTTTTTTTAATTTGTAAACAAAATGACTGTCTATATGATGATTAATAATTCTATTAAGATTTGGATAATCTGCAACCCTTACTAAGGGTTGTTTCACGGTGGTACGGGCTAATCTTTGGTACCAATGATCTGATGGTGCTGAAATTTGTTTAATTTAATGTTTGTATTGTAAATGTATTGTTATAATTTTTTTTAACTAAAACCTTCGATCATATATTTGATCGAAGACTAAAACCAACTGAATAATGTAATTATAACTGTATCGCTCACGACCTTACACAACAAAATATCTTTTTGTTATCCAAGAACATAGAAATAATTTTGATAGATTATAATGTTAATTAATTTATTAAATATTTCAAAGTTAAATGATTTTTTTAAATGAAAAGAATAAAATGTATGGCTTCACCACAATATACCTAGTGAAAAACAGTCACTACTCGCCGTCTGTCTGGCCATATGTATGCTTAGATCTTTAAAATTACGTAACGGATTTTGATGCGGTTTTTTTATAGATTTCCACGCGACAAACCTTCCATCCTCACCATCTTCAATACTTGGAAGTCCACCACTGTGCGTTTCTCTAGAAATTTTCTGCCTCGCACAGCTAAACTGTGGAATGAATTGTCGCCTGCAGTGTTTCCGAACCGTTACGATATCCAAACTTTCAAGAAAAGAGCGTACTCCCAATTAAAAGGCCGGCAACGCGCTTGTGACTCCTCTGGTGTTGCGGGCGTTCATGGCGGCGGTAATTGCTTACCATCAGGTGATCCGCCTGCTCTTTTGCCCCCCAGTGCCGTAACTAGCCTTTTATGCGCCCGGTGCGAGCTTTCAAAACTGCGTCCTTGAAAAAATGTCCTAACCAGGCTCTGACAATGAAATTGACAAATGTGCATAAAAATATATCTATTTATTGTTTACCAAGTTATAGGTAGGTACTTAGTAGATTTTTTTAAGAAAATTTGTTAAAATTTTAAAGAAATTGAAATTTTTTAAGAATTTGTATAAAAATATTTGCTCAAATATAGAAATGACACAAAAAACTCGATAATAGTAACGACCCACGGCTGTCCTTACTTTCAGATTACTTAAAGATTTACTTTCCGCGCTTTTCCATTGCGAAGACCTTGATTACATTTTCATACGACAGAAGCCGTGCTATGTCGCGTTCAATCGACAAAATCGCTTGGTCAATCTTTCTTGGCCCATCGTCGATCGCAGGTACGTCTTTATTAATTTTAGCTTACTAAATGATCGCTTAAAAATGCGATACTGATTTAGATAGTACAGTAAGGCGGTCTGGTCATTTCTGCGCCCCTCCAGGGTCTGCGCCCTGTGCCTGGGCACCGCTGGCACCGCCCTATTTACGGCACTGTTGCCCCCTATCAAATAAAAAAACAATATAGAGTGATTCTTAAGGAAGGTATGATGCATGCGAAGCCGGGGCGGGTCGCTAGTATTCTATAAATGTTATTCTCTTCTATATCTCTGTAATCCGTTATGCAAAATGAAGTGTTATATTTAGAATCTAAGGGTTACTTGTTTTGTTGTATTCTCACCGTTAAAAGTATCAGCCAACGATCAATATTCTGAGTAATTTCTTGTTGAGAAACTCTATTTTCATACATCCCGTATAGTCCAATTTATCCGTAAGGCAATTGTAACGCTACCACGGTTTTCATCCTTAAGCTATTCTGTTACGTTGTATATTCCATTGAATTTGAAAGCAATATGGCGGTCGTATTATGTTACCGAAGCCGGTCAAATGGATAAGCAAACGTAGACGCCCCTTGTGATATCGTACTTATTGTCATAGACAATACTCTACCTATAGACAAAAAGCTGTAGATAATTGATTATAGAATGTAAAAATTAAAAATATAATCAAGATTACATTTGAAGGGTTATTTATTAATTATTAACGACCTCCGTAGTTGAGTGGTTGGTACACCGGTTTCAAGGTGTCGCCATCTCTGAGGTCCCGGGTTCGAGTCCCGGTGGGGACAGAACTTTTCATAATTAATGTTATGAAAAGTTACTGACAATATTAATTACATTTTATTGAATTTTTTTATGTAAGTAACTAAAACCTTCGCCTTTAACGACAGTTGTGAAATTATTGCTATTTTTATTTTGAGGGGAATGTATAAAATGATCTGTCGGCGGATTTTAAAATGAAATCGCAAACTGCAATCGAATAGAATTGATCTTTGCATTCATAACTGCAACTGTATCATTTTTATTGATTTAATCGATCAATAATTATGCTATCGATTACAGTAATCGACTCGTTACAAAGTAACAACCCATATATTTACCTAATCTAGGTTAACTTGGAAATTGGACTCAAACTATTCGCTACGATTGGAAGCTGACCTCCAATTCTATAACAAAATTGAGAGATAAATATAGCTTATGCTGGTTTTCCTATTAGTTCTTATTTATATATTCATATAAATCATAGGTCATAGATCATAGGTACAGATATAATAGGCAGTTTCATTGAATTCAATAGTGGGAGAGCCATGCTTCGGCACGAATTGTGCCGGCTCGACCGGAGTGATACCACGGCCTCACAGAAAACCGGCGTAAAATAGCGCTTGCGCTGTGTTTCGCCGATTGAGTGAGGGAACCGGAGCCGGAGGCCCAACCCCGCCTTCCCCCTTATTCCCTTTTAAAAGGCCGGCAACGCATTTGTGACTCCTCTGGTGTTGCGGGTGTCCTTAGGCAACGGTTATCGCTTACCATCAGGTGATCCGTTTGCTCGTTTGCTGCCCTATCCCATAAAAAAAAGTATGAGTGATGATTACAACCAGAAGCAGGCCAGAACGGTCTGCCCAGCGTGACCTAAGTTCTAAGAACAATATAGGCTAATCATGAGGGCGACCGCCCCCTCAGAAGTAGAGGCGATGCAGCGCAGGCCCATAAAAGGGGCCCTAAGCGCTTGATTATAAATTACTATCTTTCTGCCCGCGGCTTCGGGATTGGGTCTATAGAGGGTTAAGGGTCATAGCTTTTGCCCACGGCTACATATGCGCGGAAGTCGGTTTATGGCGCGAAGGTTTTATCGCGCTTCCCGTGGGACTATCCGTTTTACCGAAATAAAAATACCGTAAAACCTTGCTCAAGAATCAATTACGGCGTGAAAGCGGAACAAACAAACAAACTCACATTCCGATTTATAATATTATTAGTAAGGATAGTAGTAAGGATTATATCAACTGGATATCAAACTAAATCGGTTCAGGCGATTTGTCACAAAAACGTAACAGATAGATAGTAACTTCAACATTAATTTACAATATCGGTACCTACTTCATAGAAGATTTAAATCCGCAAATACGTATAGAGCTGAAATTGTCTTTTTTTTAAATGACCCGAAATCCAAACTATCAAGGTAAACCACACGACAGGCAAATAGCATAATAAATTATCGTTAATAAACGTTATCTTAATCAACACGCTATTTATTAAACTGGCCGGAAAAAAACATGTATACTTTTTAAGCATTTCGATGGTAACAGCGCTCGACGCGCAGTACGGGCCACCGGCGCGGCCGCCGTAAAGATCCAATATCATAATATAAAACGAAATAGTTATGGCCGTGCTTGATCTACGGGGTACCGTGGTAGATCAGAAGTTCTCAAACTGTTTTGTGTCGTAGATCCTTTGTAATGTTTTTCAGTTTTGGCTGGACCCCCCCCTTTTTTATTTTTTTTAAGAGGGGAAATGCACCTTTTGCACCGTGACACCGCGCTGGCTAGGCGCGGCCGTGTGTGGGGCTCTCCGGTCTGACAGGACCGGCCTACCCACTAAAACCCCCCTGAGTTCTCTAAGCCCATGCGGCTTAAGAATTTTATTATTTAAAGAAGGCTTACGAAGCCATACCGGAAGTGGTGCTGTCCGGACAAAGGTGTAAAGTGGTGCGTTCCAGGAATAAGTCCATCCTCCTCCTAAACTGGGATTCAGGGACAGGTCTCCATTCATCCAAGCAGGCGAGTTATTGGAAAGGCTGGAGGGAGACCCAAGAGTTATCAGCGTGGATGTTATGGGGGTTGGTATTGAGAGAGGCGAAGTGTCAGACCATATTTTCCTAGCGAAGGCCACACTAAAACATGAGGTGATCGTCTACGAGGGTCGAGGCGAAAACCTCGACTACTTACTTAACACAAAGAACAAACTAGATGTGAGGGTCAAACGGAGAGCGGATCAGCGGAATTTCAAAGGCGGCGCGAAGATGCAATACAAGCAGAGAGGGATAGAAGACGACTCTTGTTGCAAAGGCAATCTTCCACTGAACATGTAATCAGGGTAGCCTGCACTGCCTTGGGGGAGTCATGCCCTGCATTACTATCCCGTACCCCTCTTACTTCTCCAGCAAAGTCACCACCAGCCGGAAAAGTTTTAACACGAAGGACTATTACACTTGCTGATAAGGGAAGGG
Source organism: Scirpophaga incertulas (assembly GCA_036419045.1). NCBI lineage: Eukaryota > Metazoa > Arthropoda > Insecta > Lepidoptera > Crambidae > Scirpophaga > Scirpophaga incertulas. The sequence continues at coordinate 123,289 of JAYEAL010000230.1, forward strand.
TGCGTCCGCCGACATATATACCAATAAGTCATGAAGGAGACAAGTTAGTCAACGCCTATCTAGAGTACGTGGAGACACTGAGAGCATCGCTCCAGACCAAATACGCTATCTGCAAAGAAATACTGGAAGCGTTCCAAATGGGAGCAAGCATTTTGCTGCGTGAACGACTGGATACGGCGAAGGCCGTGGTTTACAACAACGAAACTGGCACTGTGTTGGCGGGTAGCTATTGTATTGAGGCGCGACATATGGCAGCGTACAGTGGAACTACGGGAATGATTGTCGTGGACCGTGAACAATCCTTGCTGAAAGGAGCAATAACATTCCGGGCCCCCCACGAGGATCCGATAGTGGTTGTCGCCAAATGTACGCGCTATCTGCTGGAGGAAAAAATATTACAGACATCTCAAACTTTGACAGGATCCTGGTCATCAGATCCCTGGCAAAAAGTACACATTAGGTGGATTGATGGGGTTCCGGGATGTGGAAAAACTACATGGCTCCTCAATAACTTTCAGCTCAAGGAAGATATCATCCTTACTAGTACAGTAGAGGCAGCAAGAGAACTTTCAAGCAAAGTAATGAGTCGTTTCGGCGCCGTCGCGAAGGGGAAAATAAGAACCATTGCATCGGTTCTGATAAACGGTGCAAGCAACACCAAACGCCTGCTAGTAGACGAGGCCCTAATGGTCCATTTCGGAGCTATTGTCATGGCAACCAAACTCACCGAGGCAAAGCAACTGGTTTTGATGGGTGACACAAATCAGATCCCCTTCATAGACAGAGATGACTTATTTGAAATGCGATATGAGAGTCCGATCGCAGTATCGCCAGTTACCGAAAAAAATCATTTGCACATACCGTTGGCCGATAGACGTAGTGTATGCCCTGAGAGAAGTTTATAAAGGTATCTATACCCACAACAAAGCAGTGAGGTCTCTGACCTGCAGCATGGCATCGGAAGCACGGCATAGAAAGTTCGATTCTCATACATTATTCCTGACCTTCACACAGGAGGATAAGAAGACGTTCCAAACGGAAGGGTATGGAACCGGACATAATTCCAGCCTGCTGACGATACATGAGGCTCATGGACTCACATACACCAGGGTAATAGTATTGAGAGGGAATGAACCCAGAAATCCGGTCCATGACAGTGTTCCTCATGCAGTTGTCGCAATATCTAGACATACTGAGTCCTTGACGTACTTTTATAGGGAGCAAAGGGAGGACGACGCCATTAGACATTTTATCGCCCTCAGTGATATGGCAACAGATAAAGACCTCGCTGACTATAACACGCAGATGATGTTCAAAGACCAAAACAACGCGGCAGCGGTCTAGATGCTGCTTAAATTCTATGTGTGTGCGAGGGTAATGATATCTGAGTGCTTGTACGTGTGTAATGTGTGTATTATAAGAGTGTTTGTACGTGTGTGAGTTACACGTGTTATTGTGAGTCAATCATAAAAGATAGACATATGCTGACGTGGGATATTTTTTTATAATTTTACGGAGAACATTTCCATCATACATGATTTTTGTGTAGCTTTAACCATTATGATTGCACACGCGACAGAAGCTTAAAAATGGAGTAACTTCTCCCGTTTCCCCAACATTTCCCTTCACTGCTCTGCTCCTATTGATTGTAGCGTGATGAAAAGTATACTATAACCAGCTCAGGAGTATGAAAAATAATTGTACAAAGTTGCGTTAAATTCCGTCGAGCAGTTTTTGTTTCTATAACGGTTATACAGACAGACAAAAATTTTACTCATTTCATTATGTTATTTATTGTAATCCGAAATAGCATATGAGCATAATATACGGAACACTGAACAGGGTGGCATTTTTTCCCCGCAGCATGGGAATTCTGGCTGAATGCGCATGCACACCCTGTCAGATAAGATTAATGCCGAAGCAATCTGCGTTGAAACGGATTTAGATAAAACGAGTGGGCATAGAGCCGTGCCGGCGCCCGCGCACGGACAGTACCGCACATGGACTGGACTGGACATGTTAATATGATTTTTTAAAGAAGTTATTTAAATTATATTTTTAGAGATTTATTTATGGGTTAAAATGTATGTTCATAAGAACTATAATATTTACATTTAACATAATATTTCAAATTCACCACTAAACGCAACCTGATTAGTTAACTTTACTGTAATTAGGGCCCATCCATAAATTACGTCACACGGTTAGGGGGAGGGAGGGGGTTGACGAAGTGTGACATTGTGTGACAAGGGGGTGCGAGGGATCTTAAATTTCGTGACGTCACATTTCAAAATCTAATAAGGTAACTGTTAAGACGCAAACTTTAAATTATTACTATTAGTATGAAAAGTGCTGTAAATATTAACTTTTATTGTAAAGTCTGTATACTCTCATAAACAAATAAAGGAATAGTACATTCTTCTATCTATTAATAGGGGTACTCCCGAAACGTACTATTTTTCTAATTGATTATAGTAGGTGATTTTGAAAAATATAATAAGAAAATCATGAAATGACCATATACGTATTTAATATAAGTAATCGTTTTTTGTTTTGTTAATTGATTTGGTGTTAATTTTATTAAAATGAAAATAAAACTGATTTCGTAACCGCTTTTATCAATCAATAATTTCTATAATTTCAAATTTTGTGACGTCACACTACGGGGGGGGGGAGTCTCACAAATGTGACTAGCTGTGACAAGGACGGGGGAGGGGCAAAAAATCACGAAATTCGTGTGACGTAATTTATGGATGACTCCTTAATATCAGAAATGAAAAGAATTCCCAAAATTGAGTGGACCTACTCATGGCTATTTGAGAAAAAATAGAAGAATAAAAATCTCAATTTTTTTTAAATTACTAAATAAAAATTAAATTCTCCGAAAATTTACCCCCCATTATGGTATTTATAACTATCAGCACTACAATTTGTCAAATATTTCACAATTTTTTTTGGTATTGGCAACCCAAGTAGCATTGCTATCCACCAAAACCCTTAAAAATACCTGAATACAGACAGCTTTTACACAAAAAATTACCAAAATATTTTTTCTGCTAAAATTTTCAAAGATTTTCACTTTCAGTTCACTTTCACGCATCGAGGTGTATAAAAATTGTATCGACACTACTATGGCAAGTTATTTAAAAAGTTGACGCAACTAACCAAGTTTCCAAAATGGTATAATACTCTACGGAAATTAGCCACAAAAAAATACCAACAAATCATAAACAAAAACCGAAATGTTGATAGTTCTTACTGATATTTACCATTGACCAAAAAGTGTTTTCGTTACATGTTCTTAGAATTTAAATTGGAGATGTGCGTAGTATACTACGCATATATATATTATTGAGATATTTCTATAATCTTATATATAAAAAAGAATCGCAAAATGTGTTGGTAAGCTCATAACTCAACAACGCCTGGACCAATTTGGCCAATTCTTTTTTGTTAATGTTCGTTGAAGTTCAAGGAGGGTTTTTACAATGAGGAAAATTCGAATAATTATCGGAAATACCCTAAAAACAGCCCTTTTATTTTCCCATGCAAACGTTTTCAAACTAAAACGTACAGTCGAATTGAGCTTTATTGTTATTGTATAAAGTTCATATTGCAAGCACTCACTGTTGTCTAAGCAATGAAGGTGTGTTCCTAACATCAAAGAGTCAATTTGCGCTTTATTAACGCTACATATAGTTGAAATTCAATCATATCTATCAAAACAGTGTGCGTGCGTGCGTTGGAGCACAAAATACATCGTTGGAGGATTTAATGTCACGTTCCAAAATTGAATAGCCACACAATGTAATAGGTCATTTAGACTTTTTTGCGATTTGGTTGGCTATGCGACATTATCTATAAAATAATTAGGAACAAAACACTGACACTGTTCAAATCTTTTTGACAGGACGAAGTCTGTCGGGTCCGCTAGTTAATAATAATTATAAATGCGTAGTCACTTCCCTACGCATTTATAATTATTATTAATTATATATCTCAATACAACGCCAGTAGTTGTTATATATGCAAAATATCATAATAAGAACAATAACGAGAAATGGTATGATAATCATTAATCAATGAGCACTTTTGTTATAATTCGCCTAACGTTATCTCAATGCGATTTGAAAGCTGGCTATTGTCATATAACGTGAAACGCAAACAGATCTACAGCGCATTAGTCATGCTGCTAAGGACAGCGCACAGGGCCAGCAAAGATATCTTAAACTACATCGATGCTATCCTCACTAATATTATAAATTGGAAAGTGAGTTTGTTTGTTTGTTCCGCTTTCACGCCGTAACTACTGAACCGATTGCTTTGAAATTTTGCAGACGTAAAGATAAAAGTCCGGATTAAATAATAGGCTACTTTTTATCCCGGAAAAATCGACAGATCCCACGGGATGCGCATTAAAGGCTCCGCTCAAAAACTACTGCACAGATTTTCATGCGGTTTTCATCAATAGATAAAGTGATTCTTGAGCAAGGTTTTGCGGTATTTTTTATCTAGGAAAAACGGATAGTTCCACGGGAAGCGCGATAAAACCTTCGCGCCATAAACCGACTTCCGTGCATATGTAGCCGTGGGCAAAAGCTATGACCCTTAACTTCTATAGACCCAATCCCGAAATCCACGCCGGCAAAGCTAGTGATGTATAAATAAAGAAATAGTCTTTCTCTCGCCCTGTTCGTAATTTCTATGACTCGCTATTCGACACTCCCTTCTTCAATAATCATCATTCACACAGTCCATCCGTCTTTCGTTTGGTCTTCCTCTCCCTCCTCTGTCATGTCCATAATCGTGTATAAATAAATTAAATATAAATATTTCTTATACTCAAACTGATTAGCCTAGCTCAAAGTAACCACTGTAAGGCTTGCATATATATAGTTTTATATAATATTAAAATTATATCACTACATAGAAAAAACTACATAAAACAAGTAACTATCCGCCGTCTGTCTAATGTCCTTATGTATGCTTAGATCTTTTTAACTACGCAACGGATTTTATTGCGGTTTTTTTAATAGATAAAGTTATTCTTAAGGAAGGTTTATATGTATAATATATGCATAATATACTAGCGAAACCCTGACAAATTTAGAGGTTTCTAATTGTGATGTCGTAAATAATTACATTTCAATCAATTTTAAAAGCGTGTTTTTTAGTTTTTTAAACTATAATTTATTATATACAACACAGGTTTTCTGTAGTATACTTAGTATCAGTATAATCAGTACTGCACCCGTGCGAAGCCGGGGCGGGTCGCTAGTATAAATATAAATAAATATTTCTTACTCTTACACCAATTAACCTAGCCGTAAGTAAGCTATGAAGGCTTGTGGTAAAATGTCTAGGGTATCTGATAGACATACATATATAAATATATTGGTAGAAACATATATTAACAACCATGACTAAGGTACAAATGTTCGCATTCTTCACACAAACATCTGCCCCACCGGGATTACTATTAACAAACATTACTATTTTATAACTTTTTACTACTACTAGGCATTTAATAAAACTAACTACACTAACTATTATATAAATAAAACTTAGCAATTTTTTGAAAGTTGCCATGGATTGGGCCTCTCTTATATCCTCAGGTAATTCATTGTAGACTAGCTTTTGCCCGCGACTTCGTTCGCGTGGACTTCAGGTTCGTCCCGTCTAGTCTAGTAATAAGTAAGAAATACGGTAACTAAGCACTGCAGAGCCCTAATCATAGGCCTATAGGTAGCTACTGCAGTATGCTCCTATAAACAGACACAACAGACAATTTGCAATGTAAGCGCAAAAAATGTGTTTTTTTTACGACCTCACATTAGAAACCTCAAAAATTGTAGCCTATGTGTTATTCTGATGTATAAGCTATATTGTGGTAAAGTTTCATTCAAATCCATTCAGTAGTTTTTACGTGAAAGAGTAACAAACATCCATACTTACAAACTTTCGCCTTTATAATAGTAAGTAGGATTAAGCACATTCGTTTAAAATCCTCTTTTTGCCATAATTTGTTCAGAATTGTTCATTTGTAAGGTTTTGTAGTTCTCTTCCGAAATCAGGTCTTAATTTTATTATTAGTATTGTTTTAGAAAAATTTATCCATATATTTATTATCGAACTAATACAAAAAGTTATTAATAATAGATTATTAACGAATCCTTTTCTTAATACAAAACATATGGTTCACCTTTTATTATTTTTTTATGCTCGTATAACAGCTGCGCTATACTATAAGCGATGTGTGGTGTGCACAATCTTTATCTGAAAAGAATGTCCGCCCAGCATTACTCTATCTGTGTCGACGCGTGTCCTCTTGTTTCGCAAGCGTCATTCGACACTCGGGCTCGGCAGTCAGCACTGACTCAATATTTGTGTCAGCGTTCATGGTAATGAGTCACTCGTCAGTTGTACATACGCTGCGTTGATAATTAACAAGTGACTATCCGAATCTTGAATCGTATTAGTCAGACAAATTTTACCACTACAATGAAATAAGTTAAACAACACTTTTTGACGACCTCTAATTTTTTCTTCTTGTATTTTTACAGAGTCGACGGTTAGTAATTTACAATACAGGCAGTCCTCGCACTTACGGCATGTTAGGTTCTCGATATACGTGACGTAATTCGAAACGACGTAAGTCGAGACAAACTTTTTCACATGTTTACATGTAAAACTCAAGGGTTAGGTTCCACACGGAATCGAAAATTTAAAAAATAAACTGCTGTTATAACAAAGTATTTACATACATACTTTATTATTAAAAGTAAGTTCTTGAAATAATTATATATGCACTTATGAAATTGCTACTTATTTTTGGTATTTGTGTGTTATTAATTTTAATATTTATTAGATATGTATAATTATACGCGTAGATAATCAGTTATTTAATATATAACTAATCTGTAAAAGTGTTCTCAATCAGTGTTTGGTTGTAGCTCGAAAGTGCTAGTAGCCAAGCCATAAAATCAGTATCTAGTTTTTATAGGAAGTTACTCATAATGTTTGAATTAAACTGATATTTGTAATATCGTACTTTATAATGTATTTACATAAAATAAAATACTAATCACAATTTAAGATAATATAGATAATTATGTCCTATATCAGTAAATGTTTTAGAAACTAGAAAGTATTAAACTGACTATCACTTGAGAGTAACCGAGGTGTAATGATAAATGCAGGCGACCATGTGGGCATTCCGTTGTTTGGTGCCTCTTGTGATAACCTAAATATATATAAGTGACGAATTATAAGTGTGGATAATTCCAAATAAAAGTAATTATAGTACACCGTGTTCTAATAGCTTAAACCTAGTTATTATCAGAAGTGGGATTCCAATTATCATGGGCCGAAAACATTCAAGGCATGCACATCGAAATAAACGAAGCAGAAGACGACTTGAATATTCTTCCGATGAGTCAAGCTACAATACTGATGATAGTAACCATGTTTCAAGAAGAAAAACGACTAAGCATTCACGACAGCAGCAGGTGCATACTTCGCAGCATAACAAGACCTCTAGTAATACTTCTGAATGCGGTCGAAGAAATACACGTGGCGATAGAAGATCTAATGGTGTAGGCTCAAGAAATGCTGCGACCGGACGTGATTGCTGTACACCGATATTGGCGATGGAGGTACAACGCCCAACGCCATAGATCAGCACTCCTGTTCCTGGTGTGCAAGGGAAATCGCAACTATCAGGTACAGTGAATAGTAGTAATCATCATATCTGAATTTAAATCATTACTATAATTTTTAATAGAAATAATGTAATTTTAATGATTTAATGTTGTCCCAATGTGTATTTGAAAATGTTTGTATAAAAGAGTTGAAAATGTGTCTGGAAGGTTGACACGGTTGCAAGGTAAAAAAAAAAAAAGAGAGAGAAAAAGGCTATTTTCTGTACATGAGCAACGAGGGGTCAACTGCAGACAAGTGTTATGTGTATATATATATCTGGAAGGTTGATACGATCAGAGAGTCTTTAGTGTTGCTGGCTTGTACCCGGCGATGAGGGACCAACTGCAGATGTTAATGCATCTGGAAGGTTGATCTTTTGGTCAATGGGTCATTGCTATAAGTGGAACTTCTGGCTCAAAGATGAGGGATCAACTGCAGATTACTAAGTTATTATGTCTGGATGGTGTGCACGGTCGTGGGTTGGTCCTGCGATGAGGGGTACACAGCAGACCGAATATATCTGGAAGGTTGATACGATCGGCGAGTCTTTAGTGTTGATGGCTTGTACCCGGCGATGAGGGACCAACTGCAGATGTTAATGCATCTGGAAGGTTGATCTCATGGTCAATGGGTCATTGCTATAAGTAGAACTTCTGGCCCAAAGATGAGGGATCAACTGCAGATTACTAAGTTATTATGTCTGGATGGTGTGCACGGTCGTGGGTTGGTCCTGCGATGAGGGGTACACAGCAGACCGAATATATCTGGAAGGTTGATACGATCGGCGAGTCTTTAGTGTTGATGGCTTGTACCCGGCGATGAGGGACCAACTGCAGATGTTAATGCATCTGAAAGGTTGATCTCATGGTCAATGGGTCATTGCTATAAGTAGAACTTCTGGCTCAAAGATGAGGGATCAACTGCAGATTGCTATGTCTGGATGGTGTGCACGACCATGGGTTCATCCTGTGATGAGGGGTACACAGCAGACCGAAGATTCTATTGTACTAATCCAATCAAAATTATAGTTTTATTTTTCTTTTTTATTACTTTCATTCAAGTTTGAGGACAAACTTTGTAATGTCAGGATGGCCGAATATTAGATATGTATAATTATACGCGTAGATAATCAGTTATTTAATATATAACTAATCTGTAAAAGTGTTCTCAATCAGTGTTTGGTTGTAGCTCGAAAGTGCTAGTAGCCAAGCCATAAAATCAGTATCTAGTTTTTATAGGAAGTTACTCATAATGTTTGAATTAAACTGATATTTGTAATATCGTACTTTATAATGTATTTACATAAAATAAAATACTAATCACAATTTAAGATAATATAGATAATTATGTCCTATATCAGTAAATGTTTTAGAAACTAGAAAGTATTAAACTGACTATCACTTGAGAGTAACCGAGGTGTAATGATAAATGCAGGCGACCATGTGGCATTCCGTTGTTTGGTGCCTCTTGTGATAACCTAAATATATATAAGTGACGAATTATAAGTGTGGATAATTCCAAATAAAAGTAATTATAGTACACCGTGTTCTAATAGCTTAAACCTAGTTATTATATTAATTATAAAACTTCAATATGTAATCAAAATATGTAATGACAAATAATAAATTAAACTTTTGGCTTAAATAAACTATAAACTCTAGATTGCTTTACTTCTTTCTTGCTATCATACAGATCTTGGTAACACTGATAGGCTGCACAAATTTTGTTATTAACGTTAAAACTTCTCTCAAAATTAGGATCATTTTCTTCAATAATTTCTTTTTCGTATAATAGTTGACCCCACGGAAATTGACCTTGCGAGAAGTGAATTCTCCTATGCCGGAAATCGAAACAAATGACGTATGTTTATTAAGGAATAGTGTCAAAATATTGTTCGATGTAACTTGAAACGACGTAAATCGAAGCGACGTAAATCAAGGATTGCCTGTATACCAATAAAACCTATAGTTTCATTGTGTTATCGAAATTAACCATTTAAATACGAGAGATAATAAATAAACATGCTCCAAAACACTAGAGTATAGGAAATGTGCAACTTTCTAGAGCACACCTCTGCATTGCCACTTCTTTGCCTTATATTTATATAAGACAAGCTGTGCCCGCGACTTTGTCCGCGTGGAATAGTTATTTTGAGCATCATAGACAATTTTTTTCACAATTAAATACTATTAATCAACAACACATTTATTTGGATAAAGATTAATATTACTATGTTGATACAACTCTTAACAAATAATTGGTAATAATGCATTAATTTTGACCAAATTTGATTACCATAAAAACGATTCTAGTGGGTTAACCTCAAAAGATAGACATATACTGTCGCGGACATTTTTTTAGATCATTTCAAGAGGATTAATTCTTTCATATTCAAATTAATGAAATGTCATTTCATTACATATATTTAAAGAACTTGTTGAAATTTTTCATCAGATTGGTAAACTTACTGATATACAATTTTATAGTTTAAAAAAATTGTATAAAGTTTTATTCTAATATCAGTATGACCCTCCGTAGTTGAATGGTTAGTATACCGGTTTCAAGTCGCCATATATGATGACCCGGGTTCGAATTTGTTGCGTGATGAACGCGAGCATTTGTAGGTACCTTAGTCAAGTTTGTTGTTATATATTTCTATCAAAAATATTTATATATGTATAAAATACGTACGTCTATCCGTTACCCTGGATCCCAAACACAAGCCTTACACAGCTTACTTTGGGCTAGGCTAATAGCCTATTTGACAGGTTTTTTAAATCCATTTTATATTAAGTAGTAGAGTCTAAGGAACCCAGTAAAAGTTGTTATTTTTAATTCTGGTATATATTAGCTGAAAAACATCGAATTAAAAATTCAATATTTAAATAGTGTGCCAAAACGCTACTTTGACAATATGGCGCTGCAGTGAGGTCGGTGACGTCACTTGCCTGTATTCTGATCTGTGACAACTGGCGTATATATTTGTTTGTTGTAAACAAAAAACGAAAGTGCGATTGGATTTACTTTTTATCAGTGATTTATGTAACAAAATGAGTTACAAATGGTGTGCAGTTCCAAAATGTACAAATACATCGTTAAAAACTCCGGAAAAACTATTTGTACGAGTAAGTGTTCCAAAGAATATCGAAGTGCGCCGAAAGTGGTTGCAACTTTCTCGGAGGGATCATAATGACATAGCGAATAGTACAAATATTTTCTTTTGTGAAGACCATTGCGATGTAAGTAAACATAATATTTATATTTTGTAATAATTAATTACATTCAGAATGTTAATATTTTCGTTATTGATTTGAGGTTATAATACCTCTAATGTTTTTAACAGAATGTCTCTTGCAACTCACTTCGAATATTTCCGCTGTTTTCCATAATATTTGTTAAAATTTGTAGCTACAGAGTCCTATGATTTCAATAAGCAGTACACTAAAAGATCCCGACTAAAACTTGTTTGTTTGTTACAGATGGAAAACATGGCAAATACTATCTGTACAAAATGGGTTTTAGTCAGAAAATAATTTTAAAAGATAAAGTTCTGCCTTTTAAATTTCATTGCCAGCGAGATTTAAAGAATGTGTGATGCTGGTACTTCCCGATCTGCATTTGTCAAACGGCAAAGAATGGAACTTGCTAAACAATGTGAAGACATTCAATAACCGACAAACTTAATTATTTATAACCTATATAAGTTCTTGTGGAAGTTCATCATTATTTCACTTTCTTATGATATAATTTAAGTTACCAGTAAAGTGTAATTATACTTTGCTGTTTTTACATTTTTTAGCTCCGAAGCATAAAAGTCAGAATTATTTTTGAAAAATAATCCGACCATGATTTTTGCTGTCTGCTTTTACAAAATCGTTGTCCATGGTTGAAAGTGCTTGTAAAATAGTGCAAATAAACAAAAATAAACAAAAATAAAACAATGCATAACAAAGAAATCTTAATATAACGGAGATAATCTACCACAACTAGGCGCAACACAAGTAGGCAAACGAAGTTTACAAGCAAGTGACGTCATCATAAATTCGACCAATCAGGAGCGTTTTGTGTCACGTGACAAACGTTTAAAAAATGCAATTTTTATTTACGGATTTTAAAATAAATTAATCATTATTTTCAACTTACGTTAATAAATAATCATTTCTTAACTCTTAATTTATACCTACTGTTAACAGTAATTGACACTTTATTTTTCGCATTGTCAAATAGCCTATTCGTGCCGAAGCATGGCTCTCCCACATTAATAAAAATATAAGAATATATTTATATATATTTGGGAACACTGGTAAACTGTATACCAGTGAAGTTTCCACTTAATTATTGACACAATATTAGAAGTAGATCTCAGAATAAACCTTTACACCTATACTAAGCAACAAAATACAATCATATTTTATATTATACTTTATTTGTCTTATAGATGTTAAGATAGGACACACAATTAAATTATATTGTAAGTAATGTGTATATGCTGGAGTACGAGTATGTATCGTTGTTGTATATAAATTATGTGTGTATGTGTTTGTGTGTGTATATGTATATATGTATCTGTTCCTTTAGTTGTTGTACTAATTAGTAATTAAGTTGTCAATAAATAATTGTTAAGATTGGCATATAGTCCTTTTTTTTGTAACACTGAGGAAAATGCATGAAACTGCATACCTCAATAAAGGCGTAGAGTTATGTGGGGCTCTCGTCTCCAAAAGGGGGTAGGCCTTTTTTATTATTTTGTTTTCCTGAGGAAAATGCATGAAATTGCATACACCGGCTGGGGCTCCCCAGAAGGGGGAGGCCTACCCACTAAAACCTCAGCGATGCCGTTTCACAGACGCTCGGTCGATGGCGCGTTCGACATCGCCGTAGATCGATCCATCGAGGAGAACTGCCGGCGGCGTGACAGGGCCGTGGGAACCAGTAAGGACACTACCAGACTACCACAACCGCGTCGTCGGCGTCGGCTCATCAGAGGCGAGCCGCTCACTCGCCTCTCCGTTGGACTGGGGAGTCCGTCGATCCCCCGGATACCCCGGGGGAACGACTGAGCATATAGTCCTTTTTTTTGAGGGGGGAAATGCGACCTTGTGCACCTTGACACCGCGCTGGCAAGGCGCGGCCGTGTGTGGGGCTCTCCGGTCAAGAGGACCGGCCTACCCACTAAACCCCCCCGAGTTCTCTGGGCCCATACGGGGCACATGGCGGGGTGCGCTCTCGCGATTCGACCGCCATGGGCATATAGTCCTAGATATTTAAGATAACTACAAATACCACACAGTCGCATTACGTGTAAACCTGTAAGGACAGTGTAATAATTAAATAAATATTTAAATTAGTTTAGTACCACTTTAATAAAAATAATAAACACGTACCTATCTTTGTGTTCTGCCTGCCGATCCCTTTGCCGTCTGTTCTTGAACCAGTTGGAAACCTGCGACCAAGGAATTGTTATACCGTCACTTGTAACACACTAGCGCGCAAATTACAAAAAGCAAAAACCACAGGAGTGAAAAAACCTTTTTTTTTTTAACTGTCAAACAAACCATCAGACCACCATCAGATGGGTACATGTGGTTTCTGTGAAATTCTCAGCACCACAGTATACGTAGCCAACATGTGGAATAAGGTCAAAATACGCAGTAATTTGAGGGTCTATTGCCTTCACTCCAAAACACAGCAATGCAAAGGCAGAAAATAGTTAAGATAGAGAGCTCAAACAGACGACCCTGGTATATACCCCCCTTTTTTGAAAGGGGAAATGCTCCTTATGCACCATGACGCGCTGGCAAGACGCGGCCGTGTGTGGGGCTCTCCGGTCTGAGAGGACCCACTAGAACCAACCACTGCCATGCGCCCCGGGGCCGGCTCGAACTAGAATTAGTCGAGCCAACGCTAAGGGAGGGATTGTCCGACAACACTTGGACAATCCTCCAGACGGGGAGAAGCCACCTCAGCGAGCACGGTAGCCGGGTGGCTACACAGGCATTACAGGCAACACACTACAGGCACACGTAGCTTCGGGGTCATTACGCGAGCACTGCGTTTGCGTGTGCCCGCCTTCTCCTATCAATTCGCCTGCGGTGGAGGAGAGCGACCTCGACGTCCTCTTCCCGCTCCCTCCTTCTGCGAGATGACATTCTCGCAGAAGGAGAAGCTTATTAATATAGAAAAAAAGCTTATTAAAATACAAGCCAACCTGATGGTGTGTGAATACAAAATGCCTATATATAATTATACTACTACACAACATCCTACAATCTCATAAGCTTCCTTGGAGAGTTTCTCACTCTTGAAGAGGTACATTCCATAATTGAATGCATTGAACAAAAAAAGGAGGCGTGTACCGTATCAGAACGGCCAGAGAGACATTTAGAACATTGAGGTAACTAGTTATATAGTGCGATACGGACCGTAGGAATATTTTTTTTTACGTGGAATGCTGTTACCGTACCTGTCAATTGGGGCGATCTAGATACTGGAAAATTTAATTTCTCAGATCCGGACCGTACGAAGCTAGTGTAAGTAAATCGACGATCACAATCGAATCAATTTGCTTAGCTCGATTGGCAGTTTAATCGATCAATAGTTATAATCTAATAAGTATAATCTAACTTTACTTAATTTTTATTTAATCGATACGTAAACAAATAATTATCCTAGACGTGTAAATGCGGTTGTAGACGTTCTGTATCATGGCTAAGTAAAGAATCCTTACCAAAACCATAAATACGAAAGCAGGGCGCCGAAACAATTTACGGTCCAAAACATCTGATTCTTGTTGACCCAAATTTTTTTAAAATAACTGACATTATCTGACCATTTCCACAGATTTTTTTTGTAAAAAAACAAAAGGTAAATGTATAAAAATAATAAAATACTATTAAATATTTGGCCTCCACCGTCTGAACATTGGCGTCAGACACTTGCAAGATGCAATTGAGAAACTGACAACTTTACTTTACATTTCTCTTTATATTTTTGAGTTCCGTAACTATATCATGATGCATAAATATTATGCTACTTATGCCCACAACATAATAGAGCATCATTGGTGGTTGCCCTCAAATCATCACTGGGCAAGTGGGCACTAATGATTACAAATTTAATAATTCAACCACCACTAATTATCAGATTGAACTAAAAAACTTGTAAAAGCCATGCATAGAATTGAAAGAGTCAATTTTTATCAAAATCAACAAGATTGAAAAAAAAAATAGATCCCTTCACAATATCATGATGCATCAATATTATGGTGGTTATGCCTACATCATAATAGAGCATCCTAGGCGTTTGCCCTCAAACCATCACTGGCCACCTAATGATCAAAACAATGCGCGCACTTGGGCGTGCATTACGTTCACACTAAAAAGAAAACGACAGCTAGTCAATGACTCATAAAAACCAGTTTGTCAAAAAATCTGACAAAACTGACCATTTTCCAAAAAAACCTGACTTTAACTGACCAATGCCCAAAAATCTGACTTTGTCTGATTTATCTGACTAGTTTCGGACCCTGCGAAAGTAACTATCTGTCTGTCTGTTGTACTTTCACTCCAGAACCACTGAACCAATTTAAATGAAATTTGGTACATAGATTATGTAAGATAATACACAAAAGGAATGACAGAAAATGTAGGCAAAAATAAAGTGCTGATATTTGAAAGTTATGAAAAGATTTAATACAAACAGCCTAGGGTATTTTAATTGTAAAAATGGATGCAATCCATACAGTTGAATTTCATTAAAACTGACAAATAGAGCTGCATTATTGAGATCAACAATTATCTTCATTTATCAGCAATGTAAATGCGCTGTATGCAACAGTTGCATAATCAGTCTAGCCGCTTGTAACCAAAAATATGTGCATGTCTAATAGAAAAGTCTAAAACAGTCCATATCATCAGCTCGTACGAGGATATCAGTTACACGTCAAAAGTCTAGTGCGTTTGTCGGTCACGCATGGCGGTGCGGTGTCACCCGACACGGCCGCTTCCTCGCGGCCGTGTCGGGTGACGGCCAGAGAAAAACTGTGTCCAGTCTACGATTTGTTTTGTTCTACCTGTTGATTTACGGCCGTTTTCAATAACCTATCTATCCTTTGTTTTTGCTACTAAAGATAGTAAAATCTATCCTTATGCCCTAACTTGCGTTTCAATAACCTACTGATGGATAGCGTCGCCTACCGAAGTTACCTATCCATCGTCGGGAGGACGGATAGCTTACTAGAGATAGGGACGCTCATACAAATCTGACGTAACTGCATTTCAAAAAAGTTTCAACTTACTCTCCGATAGGCGGAGCTATCTCTAGTGACGACATTGGTTATCTGTCAATATCGGTGGATTAAAACACAGATAGGCTTCGAAAAAATTAACTATAATAACATTATAACTTAAATTACAAAAGTATCGTAAATCCAGATACTTACAGAACTCATTTTTTCCACTTTTACTTATATTTTATATCAAAAACATGTAATACACACAAATTGGCGGCAACAAATTATCTGTCAGTAATGTTCGAATGACATCACTTGTCATTTATAAACGTTTCGTTCTATGATTTTTATAAAGAACACCAGCAAATAAAGTGAAAATGACGATCTAAGATTTTTTTTTTCAATTATAGTATCATTGTATGCACTTTTTACAACACAATATTTATAAATAAATAATTGTGAAACGCAGACTACAGATAGATAACAGCTTACTGCTAATCGGAGATAGCAATTTATCTTTGATCTTAGATAGGTTATTGAAAACGGCCGTTAAAATGATTGACTTCGATTGACTAAACTATAATAAAGAACTTCGGCTGCGCAGAACACTTATCGTCATGTTTTGGACAATTCACACAATATCTTTAGTAATTGTGGCCTATGTGTTATTCTGATGTACAAGCTATATTGTTGTAAAATTTCATTAAAATCGATTCAGTAGTTTTTACGTGGAAGAGCAACAAACATCCATCCATACAAACTTTCGCGTTTATAGGATGGATGTAGGATTATGTATGTCTATATGTGTATTTATAACACTGCAATAAAAAGTAAAGTAATCTCAATATAAAGTTGTGATAACCTTCTGAGGAGTGCCAGCGGTACTGTGCCCTTGGCAATGGTCTACGAATCGGCTTATTTAGGGGGGCCGGGGTCGATCCTGCCATGTACCAATTTCGTTTTCCAGTTTCCTAAGAACAAGTATTTGACGTTCTTACGTTGAAGGGAAACATTGCGAGGCAACCTGCATACAACTGTGATGAATTTTAAAGGTGTAGGAACTCAACCAATCCGCGTGGTTGACTAAGAACTTACTGTTAGGGTTGCCAGGTTGCCAAACCTAATAGCCGGACAGACCAACCAGTTTAGCCAGACATTTGGGTAGGAAGGCCGGACACCATATATTATTGAGGACTTTGTCTCAGTATTAATCGGTACGACATAATAATTGTATGTAAAATCAAGATTTTTGATTATTGTCATAAATTTTATTAAATTCTAGAGAAATAATAAATAAAATCAAATGCCAAATCAGTCTCAGGTAAGTACTTTATTATTAATCAGTCAAATAGTCATCAGATTTAAATTAAATTCTAGTTACTTTAACATTTATC
Organism: Scirpophaga incertulas; assembly: GCA_036419045.1. NCBI lineage: Eukaryota > Metazoa > Arthropoda > Insecta > Lepidoptera > Crambidae > Scirpophaga > Scirpophaga incertulas. The sequence continues at coordinate 140,614 of JAYEAL010000230.1, forward strand.
AACATATGTAACTGCGCTCGGCCACTCTCGTTTGCGAAATGTAAAAAGCCTAACAAAAGCCAAAAAAGCCGCAAGACACAGTCTATTTTGGCCGGACACACAATCAAAAAGCCTATCTATGTCCGGCTTCATCCGGACGCCTGGCATCGCTAGTTACAGCTAACATAGCTATTATGCTGATGAATATCGACCCGTTCCTCATCTAAAAATGAACATATAAATGATATGTTATAAAGGCAAAATTTACCTGTACAGTGGTAAGACCAGTCGTCTCGGCTAGCTCCCTCTTCTCCCTCGGCGAGGGATACGGGTTGTGGAGGTACCAGTCCCGGAGGACTGATCTTGATTTTTCCTGCACAGAAAAAATACGCTTTGAGAACTGTATCTGGAGGACTCGAGACTAAGTTCTATGAAAAGGGGTCTCAAATGACGCCTTGCGAAATTCATGTCTCACATCTTATACGAGTATATGAGCCGATCAAAGTTCAATCACAGATTTTGGACAGTTTAAATCATGATACTTTGCGATTCCTCTAAGATTCCTTAATCGACAGCCTTCAGTTTTGTTATGATTAGGTCTCATGATAAAGGTCGGCGTCACTTTGGCTTTACACTTTATGGACCAGCGCTGCATCGCTCCTCGTCCTCGTCTCCTGGGCGATCGCCCTTATGATTTGCTCACATAGTTCTTCGTACTTAAGCATCAGGTTGAATTTAGTTGGGATTTATTTTGCGAACTGGACCAACCCCCTAATTATGTAAATGTTTTGCAATCAAATTCCATTGAAACTGACAGATGAAGATTCAACGTGATCAATAATCTTCAAAAAGCAGCAATGTAACATCTGACCACATCTGGACTGCACCCTCTCCTAAGGAGCGGACGTTCTAACTGCCAGCCATAAGATCATTTTATTTTATGAATACTTCGCCCCATGCTAGGATTTGATTCTGTGTCATGAGTGTAGCACAAACACCCACACCGGAACCAATTTCTCCAGGTCATACAAAATATTTGTCCCGTGCGGGAATCGATGACGGGACGCGCGGTGCAGTGGGAGAAAAGACTCTAAGGCGGACTTTAGTTGCTAAGCAATACTAGCCAAACCATGAGAATCCTCATGGATGCTGCTCATCCTGATATATGCCGGTCTCCAAACCTTGACCGAAATGACTGACTATACTTAGCCTGAGCTATCGGTTAGTATTGAGTCCAATATAATCTCGTTCCCACATCTTTGTGAGGATTCTCTACTCTCTTGGGGGAAAAAAATACTGCTACAGGAGCGACTTAAGAGACAACTGAGTTCAAGTAACCTAAGACAGTCTCTACAACGACGACATACAACATGTTCCACTTTTCAACAGACTCCCAAAAAAGGATGTTGGTTTGATCATTCTCTTTTGTACGTTGATGACGTGATCCATCAGACCATCAATCGGAGAGTTTTTTAATGGAAGAATCTGCAAAACAAAATAAAATGTCATCCATGTTTTGATTTTATTTTGTTTTGCAGATTCTTCCATTAAAAAACTCTCCAGACACCCATAAAGACGTAAATTGTCAATCTTGTCTGACGCCGACTTCAAAATAACTGCTTATCAAATTCAATAGATTATATTTTTTTTACATTTAAGTTTAAATTTGTACATAATTATACTTAAAATTCGAATTTTTGTCGTTTTATTTCATACATATAAGATGAATTGCAAAATGTGTTGGTAAGCGCTTTACTAAACAACGACTGGACCAACTTGGCCAATTCTTTTTAAAAATGTTCGTTGAAGTTCAAGGATGGTTTTTCCGAGAAAAATTCTAATAATTATCGGAAAACCCTAAAAACAGCCCTTTTTCCCATACAAACGTTTTCTAACTAAAACGTACAGTCAATTTGAGCTTTATTGTTATTGTATAAAGTTCTTATTGCAAGCACTCACTGTTGTCTAAGCAATATAGGTGTGTTCCCTATCATCAAAGAGTCAATTTGCGCTATATTAACACTACATTAAGTTGAAATTCAATCATATGGTGCACAAACAGTGTGCGTGTGTGCGTTGGGGCACAGAATACATCGTTGGAGGATTTAGTGTCACGTTCCAAAATTGAATAGTCACAAAATGTAATAGTTCATTCGGACCTTCTTTGCAATTAATTATTTCTTATTCACAACGCCTACCACCAGGGTGACGGTTCTGTACAGGAGAAATTTTTGCCCTGACTATAAAATAAGTAGGAACAAAAAACTACCACTTTACAAATCTTTTTGACAGGACGAAGTCTGTCGGGTCCGCTAGTTTACTCTAAAAGCCTTGTCGTAAAGGGTCTGATATAATAATCTAAACACATTGGTATGAAAGTTTCCGATTCACCAGGGCTTTAAACTATGAAAGCAAGCATGCCGTAGAGGATAAAAGCGTTCCACCACCTAAATCAGAATCAGTCAAATATTCATACACTTGATCACAGAACTGTGTAGCTAATTATTCAAAAAGCTACCTTAAAACAGTAGGAAGTTTCCTCGCCGTCCCAAATGGTGCGTGGCAGCGGGAACTTGCGGCGCACCCGGTACTTGCCCACAGCACCCAGCGGCCGCCCTCGCAGCCGCTCTGCCTCCATGTAGTGCGCTGAGGAGGAACCGGTCTTAGTGTGCTTCGGATAACACTTGAAATGAATACATACAGAATAATGAAACCGTTTCCAAGTTAGTGGGACTCCAAACTTAAGTTTCGACACAAGAACCGGTTTATTTTAGCTTTTGAAAGCCAATAATAAATTCTCACAGATAAAAATAAAATAGGGAATAGTAAAAGTTTTGATCAAGGTTTTCTTAAGCTATATCAATTCATATTATGGTTTTACATACATATACTCCAGAGACCACAGTTTTCCAATTATTACGATCTAAATATACTTCCCTAGCTACGTTGACTTTCATTAATGTTTTCATGCACGCTCGTCGGTTACGGGTACTCTTGACCTGACCTTCCTTCAGCATATCACCTATTTGGTCCAAGTACGTTCTTCTAGGTCGTTCCCTACCAACTGGTCCTTTCATATTTCCCTTATGAATTTCTTTTGTCAGTCGTCTTCCGTCCATCCTTTCTTACGTTCCATGCGATTCCATTAAACTCTGCTTAATAGGGACCCTCCTATTATCTGATTAAGACTGCGGAAGGTTACCAGACGTCTTCCCCCTAAGAAGCCAAAAGTTTCTCCTAGCTGGAAATGGCCGCAATAGACCTAGACTTTAAAAAGCGACTCGATGTGCTACCACTTGTAACCACAGACTCTGTACCTTTCTGACTGGAGAATTATTTGCCTTTCTGCTCATAGATACTTGAAACTAGAGATGTGTCAATCTTTACAGAAACGACTCAGTGACTCGTTTCTTCCAAGTGATTCACTGATTCAAATCTCTAACAGCTCTTTAAATGAATTATTCGCTCAATTGCATCTCGGTTTCAATCGGCACGCGGCGCTCGCACGATTGAAATAAATAAATAGTTCAGAGTCGGAGCGCTTCGGATCACGTCGCTCAATTGCATCTCGGTTTCATTCGATACGCGACGCTTACACGATTGACTCAGAGTCACTGATACAAATGAATCAATATCAATATTTATATCAGTGTATTTGTATCATATATCAGAATATTTGAACCGATTTAATCGGTTCAGAGTCACTGATACGAAAATTCTTTGGATGCTAATTCAAAATTGTTATAGATATGCTCCCTTGACTTCTGTTTACGTGGAAAGATCTTTTTCGCTTTATAAATGGATTATGAATATGAAAAGAAATTCTTTCTCTCTCAGTAATGCCGAGAAAATCATAGTATTATTTTATAATAAACATGACGATGATGATTATTTTGGCGATCTTCAATTCGAAGACGAATAATTACCTACACCATCGGAATAACACTATGTACTTTAATGTTAATATAAATATATGTTTATTTTTAAATTTGATTTATATTGTAAACTTGCAATAAGTATCTGTAATATCTGAACATGATTTTTTCCTTCCACTCACTGCTGTATACCTACAAATAAACAATAAGTGTAATTTTCATTATATAAAATGACATATAAGTTCCATTGCATTGCATTATTTAAGGTCCCGGAAATCACGCTGATTTTAGGTTTATCCATGTTTCGCTTACATTGACTTTCTTTCTGCAAGTACATTAAATTAAACTACCTATTCCGAGCACTACTCATGATAGATACACTGGAGCCCTATAGTTTGACTATGGTAATCTAACCTACCTTTTAGCCATAGATTCTGTAATTTCTCGTGGTTGTGTGCGCTGAAGGTGTGGCTTTCAAGCAGCCGGTACAGCTCCTTAAAGTTCCCACGGTGGAAAGCCACCATGGCTTTGGCTTTGAGCACCGACTCGTGTGCGTGCAGCCGCTCGCACGCCGGCAGCGACCAGAGGAAACGGCCCAGGCGCTCGATGTTGCCCGCTTGTTGGAGCACCTGCAAAGATCAGATTGTTAGTATCCCATGGACGAACAAAATCACTCTCAAATGGGTGCCAGGTCATTCTGGAATAACCGGCAATGAGAAGGCCGATGAACTAGCCAGGGCTGGGGCTCAAGGAATACAGTTCGGCCCAGAGCCTATCTGTGGTATCTCAAAGAACCAGGCCATGCAATACCTGAAACCTCGCCTTCTTAACGAGGCGAAAGCAGACTGGCACAGTACGTCCGGGATGACATACTCAAAAGCACTAATCGAACCATACTCTCGCAAACGCACTGACGAGCTATTAAAGCTTAACAGGAGTAACTTGAGCGTGATGGTTAGGGCTTTGACCGGTCACTGCAAGTTGAATAGACACCTTTACAACATGAAACTTAAGGACACTGACACATGCAGATTCTGCGAACAAGAGCGTGAAACACCAATACACCTCTTGTGCTACTGTGAACCGCTGATTCACAAAAGAAACAGACACCTGGGGAAACACATCCTTGACCCAGATGAAATAAAAACAATCCGAACTGGGAACATCCTATCTTTCTTGGTCAGTGCCCAGTTAAGGGAGCTACTGTAGGGCCTACATAGAACCTACATAGGAGGCTGGTCACAATAGATCTTAATATATCGCAGTGATGCATATCAGCCCCGACTTACACGAATAATAATAATCCCATGGACGACTAAATAGAATTTGCTACCAACATAACAAGTTTGGCAAATTCTTCAATACATGATTTAGCAGTTATGGAAGAATTACAAATGGAAATTTTACTATGGCTTAAAACTCGTACCTAAAAAAAAAATATAACATACAACCTATTTCAGTACAAGTGGGGGTATCTATGTGGAAATGTGTCCATGTGGAAAGTCAAAAAATATTATTTTTTATATTTTAGTCATCTAATGTGTTTTTTTAATATTTTAAGAAATTTGGTTCACCGCAATCAAATATCACCTATTTTTTTTTTGGTATGGTAAGCGATAACCGTTGCCCATGGACACCCGCAACACCAGAGGAGTCACAGATGCGTTGCCGGCCTTTTAAAAGGGAATAGGGGGAATAAGGGGAATAAGGGGGGTTGGGCCTCCGGTACCCTCACTCACTCGGCGAAACACAGCGCAAGCGCTATTTTACGCCGGTTTTCTGTGAGGCCGTGGTATCACTCCGGTCGAGCCGGCCCAATTCGTGCCGAAGCATGGCTCTCCCACGGTAATGTCCTATAACCGTCCTCCTCCTACCTCCTCGACCATCCTAAATGTTGAAAATCTCTTTTTAGTTTGACAGTGTAACCACTATGCACTATATATTTTGAATTATTTGTCAATGGTTAATGATTGACAATCTGTCTTTAATAAACATATTGCGTGATACATGTCTCAAATTTCTCTTTACAATTTTATTCTTTTAGATAATTATTTACGTAATTATCAATACTAAATCTATACACGCAAACACACTCACACACACGACATGCACGCCTTAATCTGATACTAAATTTATCACTCCTTTTGAGATTGAATAGACTGTACTGAGAAATTCGCGACATAATCATTTACGTTATACATGTTGTAATGTAAAATATATATAATTAACTAGCGGACCCGACAGACTTCGTCCTGTCAAAAAGATTTGTACAGTGGCAGTTTTTTGTTCCTAATTATTTTATAGATAATGTCGCATAGCCAACCAAATCGCAAAAAAAGTCTAAATGACCTATTACATTTTGTGGCTATTCAATTTTGGAACGTGACATTAAATCCTCCAACGATGTATTCTGTGCTCCCAACGCACGCACGCACACTGTTTTGATAGATATGATTGAATTTCAACTATATGTAGCGTTAATAAAGCGCAAATTGACTCTTTGATGTTAGGAACACACCTTCATTGCTTAGACAACAGTGAGTGCTTGCAATATGAACTTTATACAATAACAATAAAGCTCAATTCGACTGTACGTTTTAGTTAGAAAACGTTTGCATGGGAAAATAAAAGGCCTGCTTTTAGGGTATTTCCGATAATTATTCGAATATTCCTCATTGTAAAAACCCTCCTTGAACTTCAACGAACATTAACAAAAAAGAATTGGCCAAATTGGTCCAGGCGTTGTTGAGTTATGAGCTTACCAACACATTTTGCGATTCATTTTTATATATAAGAAGATTACTAAATATTATAACAAAAGTTTTTCTAAATAATAGAAAAACTTTTGTTGTTGAAATGATTTTTTTATTTTTTATTTTATTTTATTAGGCACAATAACAGACCACAGATTACAACATATAAATAAACATGCTTAGAACAATGGAGGTGAATCTGCTGTCCAATTACAATTGTGCACAGCATTCTTCAAAAAAAAAATTGATAAACTGACAGTAAACAATGAATACAATTATAAATTACAACCAACAAACTATAATTAAGCACAACCTGTGAAGAGCGTCCGTCTAAATACATGGGCGCTGTCACCAAATATATCAAGGTCGGAACATAATTCATTGTAGTATTGGCACATTCTATAAACAGGATTATTTTGTGATACATTGTTATTACAAAACGGAATGTGAAAAAGATATTGTTTGCGCACAGACCGACTCGGCACCCGCAGACCGATCTCCATTAGTAAATTGCTATCATAAGATCCGTTGGCAATCCGACGCAGAATACATAAGTCACTTATGCGCCTACGCTTACTTAGTGAGTACATTTTGTAAAATTTGAGACGATCAGAGTAATCCCGAATTTTTCCGCGCATGCCGTGTTTCACACACAGTGCTCGAACAAATCTTCTTTGTACAGCCTCTATCCTATCAATATGAACGTTATAAATCGGAAACCAGATAGAAGAACAGTATTCAAGTATACTCCGCACCAAAGATTCATATAATAATATCCATGACTTTGCCTGCCTAAGCGGTTTAGCATTGCGAATAACAAAGAACAACATTTTCTTTGCTTTATTACATATATGATCGATGTGAGACCTAAAGGAGAGGGTTTTGTCGTAATATACCCCAAATCTCTAACGACATCAACACGAGCCATAGTAGTTCCCGATATCTTATAATTGTGCAATACAGGCCTTTTGTTCTTGGTGAATGATATTACATGACACTTGTTATTATTTAAATTCATTTTATTTTTGTCACACCACAAAGCAATCAGATCTATATCATCCTGAAGAACCATACAATCATCTATTTTTTCTACTCTTCGGTATATTTTTAAATCATCGGCATAACCTAAACATTCGCTCTTAACTGAATTCAACAAATCATTGATAAAGATAAGGAATAAAAGTGGCCCCAGGTTTGAGCCCTGGGGTACACCGGATGTTGAAGAAAATGCCACAGAATTATATCCACTTAAGGCCACTAGTTGAGATCTATTACGGAGATAAGATGTAAACCAGCGATGCAGACTGCCATGCACGCCCATATGAAACAATTTTTTTAAAAGTATGGAGTGATTAACACAATCAAAAGCTTTGGAAAAATCTGTATATATTGAGTCAACCTGCTTGCTACGATCGAAAGAATGACATATAAAAGTGGTATATATCAAGAGGTTGGTGTTAGTGGATTTACCTTGAACGAAACCATGTTGTTTAGTGCTCAATTGTGGGCTTATGTGATCATAAACGTGTTGGTAAACCAGCGACTCGAAAATTTTAGCGAACCAGCTCAGTATGCTAATGGGTCGGTAGTTTGTAACATCCCTCTTATCACCGGTTTTGTGTATAGGTGTTATTCTAGTAATTTTCCATCTATCTGGAAATATTCCTAAATTCAAAGACTTATATATATAATAGTTAATGGTGTGGTTAAGGCAGTAGCACATACTCGAATAACTATTGGCGGAATACAGTCCGGTCCGGCGCTCTTAGTTAAATCCACACTTTTTATTTTTTTAAGTATAGTATCTGATCCTATTTGGAATGGTGGCAACAGAGAATCGGAGGAAGAAAAATCAGGTCGATACACATCCGACGCACTTGTGTCATAGACCGAAGAAAAATAATCAGCAAACAGGTTTGCTATACTATTGCCATCAGTTGCCTCACGTCCCTGAAAATACATAGTAGAAGGGAAAACGTTGGTAGCTTTTTTGGTTTTTGTATAACGCCAGAACGATTTTATATTTACAGCTAGATCACTTTCTATTTTTTCAATATATTTATTAAAACATTTGTGCATCAGGTTTTTAGCACGTGATCGAAGCATAAGAAATGTATCAATGTCTCGTGGATTGTTAAAACGTTTTACGAGCCCATGGTACCTATCTTTCTGTTTAAGAGTTTTCTTAAGAGACAAAGAGAAACCATGAGGATATTTATTACCATAACTTTTTCTCCTCGGTGTATGCGCAGAAATTATTGAAAACAACTTTTCATAGAAAAAATCAACAAAATCGTTAAAACTAAGAAAACTCTCATAATAATGCCAATCAATCTGTTGAAGGTCCTTAATACAAGCGTCATAGTTGGCCCTACGATAACAAAGTTCCTTTAAAATGTTATTGGGCTTCAGAGAGGGAATCTCAACACAGCAGTCAAGCTCAAGGGGGGGTGATGCATGTCAAGACGACTTAAAGGTACAGCGCCACGAAGTGTGAACATCTCGAGATTGTTTGTTATAGCTAGATCTAAAACTTTGCCATTATGATTAGCAACAAAATTCATTTGAAATAAATTATTTGATTGAAACAGATTGTATATAACTTTAGTCTTTTCACATGAATAATTCAGTGGTTCCAAGGTTTTTGGGGACCACCTCAAATCTCCCAAATTAAAGTCACCCAAGACACATGTAATCTGATCAGAACAGTCGGAAATTATCTTTTCATAAGTATTAATAAAACCTGTAAAATCGGTTACCGGTATGTAATCTGGTAGATATACTGTGCATAAATTGATGACCTTGCTCTTATTTATAACAAGCCTCACCCATAAATCCTCTATGACGTCAGACTGCCAACCATCCATGAGAGCAAAATTGATTTTTTTAGATATTGCGATTAGAACGCCCCCTCCATGATGCTTATTAAAGCGTTTAAGAAACTTGCCGTCACGATCCCTACGCAATACCACGTATCTTTCGTCAAACAGCTCGGACAAAAACACAGAGTCATCAAGCCATGTTTCGGTCAGACATACTATATCATAGTTATTACATAGAATGGTGTTATAAATGTGAACAGTTTTACTTCTCATACCTCTTATGTTTTGGTAATATATAAGTAGTTTTTCTTTTGCAAGTTAGAAATTAATAGACTTTACATAATATAACTATCCATTAAATTACTTAATTAGATTTAAACTGTCAACGGTCTTGATATGTATAAACTGAGAATCCGAAGATTTTCTTACATAAATTCTGCCATTACGAACCCAGACAAATTGATAATTGAGTTGTTTTGCTTTCGCCCTCGCTGCTGCATGTAAAGATCTGTTGCCGGGTGATAAGTGCTCGGATACGAATACGGGTTTTTTATCACCAGCTATCCCCAATACTGAAGTATTTAGTTTATTATCGGGGTTAGTTTTGTTGTACCTATGTATAGCTGAATAGTACTGGTCCCTGCATTCCACGTTCCTGAACTTCACTATAATTGAGCGTGGCATTTTATTGTCTTTGTTTAGCTTGGCAACTCTCACACAGTTGGTGATATCATCGTCCTTTGGTCTCAATCCGATAACTGAAGCGCACTGAATTAAGAGACTCCGTAAGTTTTCGTTGTGGTGTTCAGGTACTCCGTGAAATTCCAAATTATTGTCTCGTAAGTACTGTTCAGTGTTATTTAGCCGATACGATAATTCTTCCACAGTAGATTTTAACTTCAAGGAATCCCTCTTAAGTTCATAGTTTTCCTTAACAAGGCCACTCATATCGTTTTTAATCTCCTCATATTTGTTGTTAAAAAAGTCGAGAGAGGCACGAAACTCTTGAAGCTCCGTTTTAATAGGTAATAGTTCCTTCTGTAGAATTTTTTCGAAAATTGATGGCAGTTCAGTTCTTACTGCTTTCAGCACTTTCTGGATTATCGAAGACTCAAGATCATCCCGCCCGCCCTGGCCGTCAGAGGTAGGCGTCGATACTGCCTTAGGTACCGGTCTACGTATGGTGACGTTTTCACGTGTAGTATCAGACTGCGTGCTTTGTGCCAAATTATCCGTGGATATATTTTGATCTCCCTCCGCTCGACCCATCAATTAAATACAGCATTGTAAAGAACTTTCCATTTGCACTACAAAAACCGCTATTATTACCAATGGCAGACATAATGTGAGACATAAGACAGCTCTTATAGCTGTCTTATGTTATGTCATATGATAAGTTAAGTGTTATATTGTGTAGAGAAGTGTTAAGTGAATACGTGTAAGTTTTGTAGTATGTGTTATTATGTATTTAATGTCAAGTCAAAGTCTGTTCAAGATTTGGGCGTCTTTTGACGTCCATAGAATATCAGTGTCGTGGCACTATTACTAGTGTCAGGGCCGAAAAGTGGATCGGCTGATGAATTGGCGGCCGAGATTGGCGAAACATAGCTAAAAACAGAAAAAGTGGCATAGCTTGAAAAAGGCTTTTACCCAAAGGGGGTCTATCAATATTCAGCACTCACAAATTAATTCTATATTTATTGTAGCTCTACAATGTCATCGCAGTTCTAGAATTCTGTTGTAACTTTTTAATTTTATCATTATTATTGCAACCAAACTGTAGTGGGCAAGAAGTACCGGATGATCGCAAAATACACCTTTCTTTGGGTGGCCACAAACATCACGAAAACACCTCCAAATAGAAATGTCGCATCAGCCCATGCACTCACATCGACAATAAATGTTCTAATGACTGCATGATAAGATTCATGATGGTATGCATGATAAGGGTCACGACTTTATGCCATGTTCGCACATGTCATCCGCTGTTTTTGCTAGCTCCTATGCAAACAGTTACTAGAAAATAATAGTAAGAAGTCAATATTACGGATTCGCTACATCTTTTGGTGATTGTACGCACATTTCCACATTTTATCGCAACACTTATAAGTCTTAAAGGATATGTAAACATGACATAACATAAAGAAAATAACATAAAAATCGCTTGCTTCTGTTGTTGTTTTGTTGATGACAGCAGTTGAATAACAGCATTCATTGCAATCAGGTGTTTATATAAATTTATACATTCCATACAGCGTGTAAATGTTAACTGTGTCCATACGTCAATTTTAAAAATATTTTAATACAGTAATGTGGAATTAACATCATTTAATACAAAAAAATACATAAAAACATAGAATTCAGAATGTATACTTTTGCAACAGTCATTTTTTAAAACACCGCGTATTTTATAGTTATTTAAAGGAAACCAAAGATGTTTCGGTAAAATTAATTGTTATATATTATAATTAGAGATCGGATAATCGGATGCATATTTACCTAAAGTTAATTTTTGGCTCACAAATTATGGAAGCGGCATTTTAAAATACATTTTGTTAAATAAAAATCCCGGGAAAATCCGGGACTGCAAATTTAACGTAGTAATATTGTTTGAAAATTACTAAATTAGCACGTGGTATTTATTTTCAAAAGACCGAGACTTAGGGTTCATTTATACAACTATGCATACGTATTTACATGAAGTTTAGTTTCAGTTCCCCGTGCGATTTATGAATGTACGATTTATTACATGAAGAGTGTTATACGAAAGTAGTGAGCTAGTTTGACTAAAACAATAATCAATTAAATAATTGAATAAAAAAACAGAAATGGTGAAAAATTTTATTTAACAAAACAATAAAAAGCCGTTTCCATACTTTGTCTTAAACTAACTTTAGGTAAATATGCATCCGATTATCCGATCTCTAATTATAATATGTATATATTTATGTATAAAATATATATTTTGTAATGTAACTAAAAATTTAAGGTTTTCGGAATTTTTCCTTTATGTGTGCTATAAAACGTTGCTTCATGCCAAATTTCAAGATTCTAGGTCGACTGGAAGTACCCTTTAGGTTTTGATTCCCTTGCGAGTACTTGCGAGTTTCAAAATATGCAGCTTAAATTGCTGTTTCTTTTGATTGCGTTGACATAGAAGTTTGATTTTGTTACAGCTTAAAGGTATTATAGACCTGAGTATTTGGTATGAATTTCAATTTAATACCTCTACGCGTTTATGAGGAAATGGGTAGCAAGTTTAAAATTATTAAAAAATATATATTATGTGATGTAACTAAAAATTTATGGTTTTCGTAATTTTTCCTTTATCTATGCTATAAGACGTTGCTTCGTACCAAATTTCAAGATTCTGAGTTCACGGGAAGCACCCTGTAGGTTTTGATTCCCTTGCAAGTGTCGACAATTTGCGGCATAAACGGCTGTATCTTTTGATTGCATTGGCTTAGAAGTTTGATTTTTTCACAGCTTCAAGGGACAGTAGACCTGAGTAATTGATATAAATTTCAGCTTCATACCTCCACGCGTTCCTGAGAAAAAGGATCTTGACAGACGGACGGACAGACGGACAACAAAGTGATCCTATAAGGGTTCCGTTTATTCCTTTTGAGGTACGGAACCCTAAAAATCGGACCTGATTGTTTGTTTCGCGAACACGGAATGGATTTTCACGGGACCAATAATGATTGTTACACCTGTTACACATACCATTATTACTGAAGTTTGTTTCATCAGACCATATAATGCATTCTAAGAAGTTGGGGATATAATGCATTCTAAGAGAAAACCTTTCTCGACGGTATTTGTCTATACGGATACCTTTCACCATTCCACTGAAGGGCTAAATTGTAATTCTTGTTGTTTAAAATGTATGCTTCAATTAAATCGAATCGCTCCTGATACGCCATTATTTTAATAATTAATAACACAAAATACTTATAACGAAATCGCGGCAAAACAAAACAAAATCAATAAATATTACTAAGACGTTCGTTCTAATTTCAAAATTGCCTTAAAATGCTACACCACAAATTAATTGACGTTCCATTTTCAAATTCCAACAAGAATCACGAGCAACAATAACAAAAATAAAGATTTGATTTGATTTGGGAGTAAAATAAAAGGTTGGATTTCATAATGTTTTTTGTTTTTAAGACCCTATGAAATTATGTTGACATCGACTGCATGCATTCGTAAAATAAAATGGCGATGGTAAATTTTTTGATTTTATAGTTGGTTCGATTCCCGGTTCAGTTAAGCTTTTTGAAAATTCGGAGAATGCAGTTATGTTTCTTTTTAAAAATAAACGAATGTTTCCTTTCAGTAAATTGAGCTGTTTTATAGATTTAAGGTACTTCCCCTCCAGGGCCCATCTTTTTTTCCACACTGTATATACAGTGTATGTATGTTTTTATATTTACCTACTTATTTCATTCGTGTACCTTTCCCGTTTAAGGTGGATATTGTTGCTTTGTTTATTTAGTTTATATATGTGTCCTTCTCACACATTTGCACTGCTTTATCAATAACCTTTCAGCACATGTTGTTAGTTGACTGGGAGAAAAAGTTGCCATTTGTACAATGTTTTGTAATTTTGTGCTAAAATATTGTAAAATAAATAAATATTCAATGAATAAGATGTTCAAAGTTGTTTATTCGTGGGAAATACGCAATCGAACTCTTTTAAGGATTATTTTAAAGTACTCTGTAAGGATTATTTCAAAGAGTACAGACTGTTAACATTGCCATCTTTATACATATTTGAGGTAGCTGTGTTTGTGAAAGCAAATCCAGAGTTGTATGAAATCGAATTATTTAATAGTAATCGAATTAGAGAAATTAAAAGGACAAAGCTTTGTGTATGTAATTCTAATACGGCACTTATGCGTAACAGTATTTTTGGTATGGGTCCAACTATATACAATAAGCTGCCAATGGACATAAAAGAACTTGACTTAAATTTGTTTAAGATAAGACTTAAAAAATTCCTAATTGATAAGTGTTATTATACTGTACGTGACTATGTCTTTGATAAAGATTTAGATTTATAATTTCATTAATTGACTAGGTTATATAATTATTATTTTACAAATAGGACTTCTAATTGTGACCCTATATGTAGTTTACGAATTATTGACATTTACATCAAAATTTATTCATATATGCAAATTTGTTAACTTTACCTACTTAATTATATTACAATTCATAATTTTATTAGTCAATATTAATTGAAACATTGATTATCATTATTTAAAAAATGTAATTGGTATTATTGATTGACTTATTCGTAATGTAATTGAATTTGTTAATTGAATTAAAATTGAATTTTGTATGCCCTACCAGGCCAAACATGTAAGAACAATGTAAAACCCTGACACCTGCATCTATATGTATGTATACTCATGTTTGACAAAATAAATAAATTATGAATTTAATTGTGTTTTGTTAGGTTTTCCTTAGAACGAATGGGATAGTTTATACGTTTTTTTAAATGACTGTTGTATAAATTCAGAACACGTAGCATTTTTTTTAGTATCTCCATAGCGTTTCTGCATTAAGTGACAGACCTTGTCAAAATATTTATTGTAATAAGTAGTGCCCGGAATAGGTAGTTTAATTTTATGTACTCGCAGAAAGAAAGTCAATGTTAGCGTAACATGGATATAAATATAGCCGCCGCATATAAACTATATTTCAGTCCATATTGGCAGAGGACACGTAGACCACGACATGTCCTAAGCGACCCCCCTAATCAATTAACGCAGGACCTTCTAGACCTGCAAGCGGCGGCGTATGAGCCGTCGCCTCCTTTGTCTCCCCCTATTCGGCAGCCTTCTGTTTAGCCACGTGTAGGTTCCCGTCAATACAGGCCGGTCCCACTTTGGTGAACCGTGCCTTCTTCTAGCGCTTATGCCCTCCCCATGGGGCAGTGCTAACCGTGCCTCGCCTGAGGTGCGGTTCTCATCAATAAAGCCAGTAGGGTCATTAGGACCAAAGGCTTAGGCTGAGTTTAGTCGGTAGGTCTGGTGGGTCGAGCCGCCTCGATTCACCAGGAGTCCGACATAATCAACGCATCCCTGCTTGCCTGTTGCGTTGGTATCCATGACGGATTCTCAGCATCCTCTCCTGAGGAAACAAAAAATATATAAACTATATATCACTATTACCTCCATATTCTTTGCGATCTGTCAAATTTAATTGACGCTGCCAATTAAAATAAGACGTCACATATTTTAACCGTTAGAAAAACAGGTTTCTGATCGCACTTACACGCGAATTTGAATAATGAATAATGAAAAATATGAATATAAATTATTGATATTAACAAGGAAAATTTGACTCAAGTATTATTTGTTATGAGAAACAAAGAAACCGACTTACTTTTCGTACTATCTTGAATTTATTTGATCAGTTTACGTAATACGTTATTCTTGAACAAATGGGAGTTATATATTAATTCCATTTATAAATAGTAGTATTATAAATGGAAAATGGTTACAGTGTGACTAAATCAAATCAAATCAACTCAAATAAAAATTAGGTATTAATTCGCCATGTTCGCCAGAATTTATTACATAACTTAGAAATAGTAACACAATCAATTATCATCATGATAATGATAGGGATCATAGGTGGCCGAAACATGTCGGTTTTGGGAACGTGAAAAGATCGGATTTGGCACCCAACAGGTTGCATACTCCCAAGCGGGAAAGATTAAGCGTGGTCAACGTTTTTCGAAGAAGCCGCGAATCTGTTGAAAATTTATTTGTAGATGAGAATGGAAAACGTGTTATAAAACAAAAAGTAAATATCGCACTAGAGCGTCGAAACCGTTTCGTTAAAATTCGGTCAACTGGTGTAATTTTATTTAGTCGCGTAGTAATAGTGATATAATGAACACGTCTTCCTCCACTTTAATGCTATGTTTCGCTAGTGCGAGTACTCTGTAGTAAATATAGTCTTAACTACCTTTCTGCCTGCGGCTTCGCCCGCGTGGATTTCGGGATTGGGTCTATAGAGGGTTAAGGGTCATAGCTTTTGCCTACATATGCGCGGAAGTCGGTTTATGACGCGAAGGTTATATCGCGCTTCCCGTGGGACTATCCGTTTTTCCGAGATAAAAAAGACCGTAAATCCTTGCTCAAGAATCACTCTATCTATTGATGAAAACTACATGAAAATCTGTGCACTAGTTTTTGAGCGAAGCCTTTATTGCGCATCCCGTGGGATCTGTTGATTTTTCCGGGATAAAAACCCTATTATTTAATCCGGACTTTTATCTTTACGTCTGCCAATTTTTTTGAAAAAATTTCAAAGCAATCGGTTCAGTAGTTACGGCGTGAAAGCGGAACAAACAAACAAACAAACTCACTTTCCGATTTATAATATAAGTAAGGATTACCTATGACATTAATCTATACTAAGAAAGAGATAATGTTGTATGTATGTAACGAATAAACCCAAAAACTACTAAGCCTTGTAAACTTGTTTTATCATTACAAGGTTTCATTATCTCTAATCAATATACGCTGTAATATAATTTTAACCGTGGAAAAATATCCATTTCCCAAGCGTACGAAGTTGGGCCGCTAGTGTATGACCTGAAACAGGGGATAATATTGAAAAGCGAAGCTTTCTAGAGTATACATATTTTTTCTGAAAAGATCCCAGTTAACCAAAACCTATGCATTAGTACAATAAGACTTTGAAATTGCTATTTCATAATCGGTATATAATTGGAGCACGATAAAAACAAAATCAAAAATTTGTAACGTTTTTTATTCATTTTTGCACGTCATAGATGCTATACCATTCTACCAAGTCTAAGACCTTGTACCGGAAAGAACCAGCAAGAAAGCAAGGGCTATTTTTTCCCCTTTATTTAACAGATCGTCAATTAGAAGCTGGCCTCAGATTAAATTCTGAACCCAACTTCCTTTACAAGTTCAAACAAGTTCACTTTATATCTCTAAAAGCTATAGTTTCATTATATTACATTTCAGTAATTCTTAACAGTATTTTTCATAAGAATTTGACTTAACAATATTAATTAGCAACTTATTTTTGACTAACATTCTATACTTATCTAAATACAAAAAAAGAAACCCAGTTATAAAAAGAAAACCCCGTCTAGCAAGTCAGTTTGCGGCATAGATCCCATTATGCTGGCGAAGTTACCTCTCTGTACAGCCAGAGCGATACGTTGGATGAAGTAAGCGCCAGCCTTAAGATGTCCTGTAGTTTGAACCATTCATGTCTATTGTTCATGACCAAGTTCCAAGCGTCTTTGCTGCGAGCGCCACAAAGTCGTAATCTTAAGGGTGAGTATTTGTGGCGTTTTTTAACCTGGGCCTAGTCAGCCGCAGAGCCAGCTTTGAAGCGTATGGCCATGATGTGGGACTGTGCCAAGGTCAACGCATGCTGTGTCCCACAGGCCAGTCCCCAGGCCTTTCCTAGATTCCACGGCAATAAGTTTAGAATAAGTCTAGAATTATTAGTTTATCTTTAGAATTAAGTTATTTACTTCTAGCCAATTTATTACATTCCTATACAAATAAAGAATTTTATTTGATTTATAACTTTTTACACTTAACGCTGAATTGAAGTGTCAATAAAATAGGCAGGTAACTTGTATTATGTTTATTCAACATTCAGAATACAAAGTGTTGCTTGTTTACTATTCCCATTCAGATGAGACGCAAGCGTCTAGGCTAAATCGGAATATAGTGTTTTCGTTACGTTACAGTGACTCATGCGCAAGGCACTTGTGCGTATGCACTAAACATCATGGCAAAACTCCCTTTAAAGTCTACACAATACGACTAAATTTTGCATGGGTTAGTAATAATACTTATAACACGTGCTGCGATGACTACGATTTCGAAAGTCCGGCACTGTAATCTTTTGTAATCTAACAGATGAGTGACTGAATTATACAAAGTTCCACTATTTGTTAATTACACAAAGAAGTGTTTTTTTTTATTTTAATTTACAGTTAATGGAAGTAGACAGCTAGCTTAATACACAATCAACTAAATAGGTTTCATCGTTAGCACCACAGTTCATATCCGTCCCCACCGAGCAGCACGAGCCTGCTCAAACTATGTTACGGGGGCCATCTTGAACCGATTTCTACAAAACATTGTTAAGAGCACTCCCGACTAATAAAAAAAAAATGTCAAAATCAGTTCATCCATCCGGGAGCTGTGATGCCATAGACAGACAAACACACAGCCAGACTCGTCAAACTTATAACACCCCATCGTTTTTGCGTCGAGGGTTAAAAACAAATATTTCACGTAAATAAATATGAACTGACTAAATATGAATCTTGGTCCATCATTAAACTAAACCTGAAAGAGTACAGCGCAGATAAGCTGTTGGACAATTATTTTATGTGATATTTACCAACAACATATCTTTCCTGTAAGATTTTCAGTTAATCTGCAACCCTCACAAAAACCACAAAGTACGTCGCTAATATGTGCTGAGGACTTTTTTAAACCACGACGATGTTAAAAGACTTACGGTATGTCTGCCTGATAGTAAGCAATTTTCATAGCCTAAGGATACCTGTAACAGCACACCAGGGGCACTGTCTTGTTGAAGAGCCCCATACTATATTCCTCGAGGAAAACTTCGGCAAGGAGTTCATTCCACAAATGGAACGTGCGCTTTAAGAAATTCCTCTGAAGCCGTACTGTGCATGACTACTTAGGCTAAAGCGTGTGAGGATGAAAACTCTAGTGATGTGTTTTTTGACGTGACAACGTCTTAAATTAGGTTGCGGCTGGGAGTCACTTATGAAAAAGTGTAACGCTCGGTAACGTTACGCTGAGTCACCGAAGGAGAGAGAGGCCCGCCGAATGCCTTGCGTCTCTCTCCCACTCAACTATGATCGGTCTGCCGCGCGCGCAGCACTAGAGAATTAGGCGCATTGAATCGGCGCATGCTTGTGTCTCTGTCTTTGTCTTTCTCGAACGTTCTTGGCGTTGGAAAAACAAGAAAGCGTCATAATACAAGTTCACACGTGTGGTTAAAGTATCGTCAGCTGTGTCTGTAGTGAAAATGTGGAGTGCTTAGATTCGTCATTTACAACAACTACAACAATAAAGGTAAATAATTGTACACTGATATTTCATTATCGTAAACTATGATTGATTGATTAATTGTTAGATTGACACAAAAGTTGAGAAACTGAGTTTATAGGTTATGTCATACTATTGATAAATGTTGATAGTGTTAAGTAAATTATTAGTTTAAAATTAATTAATTAATTAATTATTATTTTACAAATTTTCATTAATTTCAAATTTATTTAGCACTCAAATAGGAATTAGTTAAGTTTAAGTTTACATGTACAATGTTTTAGTAAACAAAATATATTTCTATAGTTAAAATTTGTGCAATTCTTATTTTCATTCAATTCCTTGTTCCTATTGTGCAATTTAATTATATTCATATCAATAAATATTCTACCGAGAAAAAGACGTTGTCACGTAAAATCTTCGCCCGTAAAACCGACTTTACAGGCAACCATTTTTTTTATTACAAATTTGAGTGCGTTTGACAACAATCTCACCTGATGTTAAGTGAAGATGTTGCCTAAGGTGGAACACGCAAACTCAAATAGTGCCTATTTACTCTTGCCTTGAAAATCCCAATATTATAAGTATCGGGGAACAAAGACGCAGATAGGGAATTCCATTCCTTGGCGGTTCGCATGAAGGGCAAGGCGAAATGTGAGGTACGAAGAGGTGGAATGTCGACCACATACGGATGGAGTCCCTGGCCGCGTCTCGTCGTCCGATGGTGGAAGGGTGCAGGCAGAATCAATTTATGTAATTAAATTATGAAAATATTAAAGGTAAATATGACTTGAAACTTGACTTTGAATCTGAACAAAACTACCGGATTTAACTCCACGATTCAAAAGTCATATCCAGGGAACACTATTATTACTCAAGAATAGTGCATAATAGAAGACTACAATTGCCAAGCAGCTTGGAATTTTCTAATTGATCTTACTTCTTGATTACAAGACCATGTGTGCGGGTAGTTGTTGCCAGCTCTCGCCTTTTGGACGATGCGAATACCCGCAATCTCCAGTCGTCTCGTAACAAGGTGCCCGAATGGTTAGACCCTTTAATTTAATACATTTATGACCGTTTTCACCAACTTTGTCTTAGCTTAGGCAACTCCTAAGAGACAGGCTGTCTCACTCTTTTCAGTTAATACAAAAAGTGACAGCATGTCACTTAGGTGTCGCCTAAGCAAAGACAAGGTTGGTGAAAACGGCCATTAGTATTATACACTCGCATCTAATATTAAGAGAGTTTAGTTGATATTTTAAACTTAATAATGATGTTCAACAGAATCACAGGCCCCCAAGTGGTTTTTGACCCCAAAAAAGTAGGAAAAGTAGGATGTTTTTAGCAAAAAGTAGGACTTTTTTACTGAAAAGTAGGACCTAATTTGACATAAAATCAATCTTTTTTTGCTGAAACGATGAAATGACATATTAAAAACCGACCAAGTGCAAGTCAGACTCGCGCACGGAGGGTTTCGTACCATTATCTATACAACATTTTAAACAAAATTGAGTTATTTACCATGTTATTTTAATATCATGGACTTCTTATTATTTATCGTATTATCTATAAGTAAAAAATTATTATCTAAAAAATATTATATGTGTTAATTGAATGGAAGCGACGGACAGACGCTAGACGGACACACAAGTGATATTATAAGGGTTCCGTTTTTTGTATTCGGACGTACGGAACCCCAAAAACTAAATAATAAATACTCAATAGTCTATCAGATAGTATAGGAATAAGGAAATACCGTAAAACGTTAATGAAGGATTTAAAAAATGTTTAATAGTGTTTAGCCATTACTAATATTATAAATGCGAAAGTAACTGTCTGTCTGTCCGGCTTTGTCTGTCTGTGGCGTATCAGTCAAATTTAATTTCAGTCTTAATAATAATAGTAGTTTACATAATTCTTAATAGTAGTTTACATAATTATGTAATACTAAATCAATCGCCTCTTATTATGTTTAAAAGCCATTGGCACTTTTGCGCGAAATTCTAAGATTTCGGGCTCGTTAATTCTTATGTTCAGTAACACTTGGAACTTATTTAATAATTGCTAATAATAGTTCAATCTTTGTTATTGTTCTTTAATGTAACATATTTACTAAAACGAATTTATTTAATTTACTGTGCGCCATCTCCCAAGACCAATTTGATAAAAAACGTCCGCAGACCCATTTTCAAGGTCCTAAATCTATTAATAATATACTTAAAAATTAATACTACATAAATATATTTTTTTATTTATACTTCATAAATATATTTTTGTTGTCACTTAATGTAGCAGATTATTAAATTACTTTACCATTGTTTAGTAAAATATTAAATAATTTTGAAAATTTTTAAGATATCATTGTCATGTCATTAACATGATTTTAACGTGTTTTTTTAGTTTAAATACACGGTAATAACTGAAATCAAATGATGCCAAAATACCCACTTATATTTGAAAAATTGATATCAACAGTTATTTTGCAAATATTAGTCATAGTTTTGTCAGTACATTAATTTAAACATGAGTGTAAATTACAATGCGCGCGCGGGCATCGATTTAAATAGCTAAATAAAAATTATTATTATTAAAAAAATATTTTTTTATTATGAAAAGTCTTAGGATTACTTCGTCCATCTCAACGTGCACTTTACGCACACATAAACAATAACGCAGGCTTTTTCGTCAAAAATGTGTAAAATGGCTCTTAAATGCTACTGAAACTTTTTTCCCATTAAAATAAATTAAAAACAAAATTAAATTAAATAACAAAACAAATGACTCATCGCTTATGACTACAACAAAAACAAAATCAACAATAACATAAATGCCTATACCCATGAAAAATCAAACAAACGAAAAACTATCTAGTTATCACAAAAAAAAACGACTCATTGAACTACTTTTTGATTGACTACCACAAAATCAAAATTAACGTCAATATTAGGTAAAAATACAAATAAAATATTCCTGGAAAAATGCGGATGAAACAATTAAAAACACTTAAAGACCAAGGGAATTTGTCAGGAGTTTATTTAATTTTCTAATTTTTCTTGAGTTTTTTGTTTTGACTTGATATGAAAATAATCTAACATCGTACGTTTAGTTTTTTCAATGTCTTTCTGCTCTATTCTGATTTTAGCAAGGCTGGATTTACTTTACGCAACTTTTTTACAAGCTGCTACCTATTTTAACGCCTTTTAAATCTTGGTTCTTTAATGCATTTTTAATTCTTTCATTTGCTTCGTCTACTAGTATCTTGTAAGTATCCATCTCTGACGCAGCTTCATCCTCTTTCTTTCCTAGAGTTTTTTCTTTCAATATCACTTCTTTAGTTTTTCTACTTTTCTTTTCAAATTCAGCTTTCTCTCTTGCCAAATCTTCTTTTTCTTTTAATTTATTCTGTTTTTCTTCTTCCTTTTCTTTTTTTATTTCTGCTTCCACTCTCTTTTCTTCTTCTATTCTCTCTACGTAAGATCTGTAGGCTCTAGCACCTTTATCAATGAAATTTTTTGTGATAGGGACTAAGTGACATTTATTGTCAAACTTTTTTAAGCCATCCGTTGTAGATTGCAAAGCACTGATCGAGGCCGCTGAAAGAGAAGTTCTTGTACTACTTAAAAAGTTTGAAGTTAGAGAAAATCCTCGTTCTACATCAGCATTACCGTGCGAAATAACCAAAACTGCTTTTACTAATTTATTTAGTTCAGGATACTTTTCTTGGCCAAGATCATTTTTTACAGCAAAGATTTCACTATAGTATTGATCAATCCTCTTTGCATTATATTTCCATCAATTTCATAACTATACCAGTCTTGTGGAATATTTTCACACTGAAGAACTTTCCATTCATCACTTACTATATCTACATTTAGGGATTCTTTTAATTTGATACTGGCTGCAAGGTTCTTCACAGATGCAAGAGTCCAAGATTCACACCTATTTTGGGCCTCCAGACATCGTGCTTCTCGGATTATACCATTGGTATAATCCACGTATAAGCACGATTCTTTTTCAAAGTTACACACCTCAAAAATTTACGCATACCCACAATCAAACTTGACTGTTGTTCTGCCTTCAGTTTGCCAACTAATTTCCTAGTGTTTTCTCCAATATATCTTTGTCAGAGAGTTCAATTTCAAAATTTGGGAATTTCAGGCTCTTCAAATCTTCAATGCTCATTTCTTTTATTTTTTTGATTCTGATAAAACGTCAAGCAAGTTCTTAATAACACTGACCATTTGATCAAACAGTAGGTGGATAAGAGGTTCTTCCTTTTGGAAAAGTTTTAGAAATGGTTGCAATAGATTCTATACAGTAATCAGAAAATGGATCTTGGACAGAGTTGTGTGGGGGATTTTAAAGAATTTTATTATTCGGTTGTAACGTCCATTTTCAGTTAATTTCTTATCTCTTACAGGAAGAGTTTTCATAAAATATTTTTCAGCCACTGACCACTGGCTCAGCAATCTTTCCAAAGCAGATCCTAAAGTAAGCCATCTGCTTGGCACATGTTTTAGAAACTTTTGATTTTTGAAACCAAGTTCATCTTGTAGTTCTTTTAGTTCTTCGACCCTGACAGGGGAAAGTTTGAAAAAATAGTGTAAGTCAACTATTAAGTCTACTATATCGTCTCCAAATTTATGTAGAGCTTTGGAAAAAGCATTGTGGACGGAATGTAGTTTACAAAACTCGATATTGAGAAGAGGAGGTAGGTCCTGAGATTTCATCACTTTAGTCACCATTTGGAAAACTGCTTTGTTTACATTGGGCCCATCACTGCCTAATGCAATAAAGTCTGCTAGTAGGATTTGAGCATCATTAATTGTTTGAATAATTTTTTCCGAGATAGTGTTGACTTTTGCCTGTCCCATTAGATGTGTGTCAAGATGATGGACGACAACTTCTTTTTTAATGCTGGACCAGTATCTTATTTTCAGATCGAGCTGTTTTTTTACTTCTCTATTGGTCAACTCATCAAAAGAAATGGAATATGGAGATGAGGACTTTATTATATCAGACAATAAGGCCTCATGAAAATAGGGTCCAGTTGCTTCTGTTATCATGTAAGATAATTTTGAGTGGGACATAGAAAACCTGGAAGCTATAGTGCTGTCAGGGAACATTTCTTTAAATTCTTTATTATTATTTATTAACTTTGGAGTATCATCTGCTGAGTTATATGAATAATCACTACTAAATGACTTGAGGCTCCACAAGAGCTCTGCCTTTATGACTTCTTTTTTTGCTGTCCAACAGGAAATACATAGTAGCTACGGTATTATCTGCTTCATTTAAGGTTTTGGTTTGACTTACTAAAATCATTTGTGTTCCAGCTAACACGTCTTTAACAAATGAAAAGTGGACTTTGGTTTCTGAGTGAGTTAGCAACTGACTCAGCCCACGGTTATCACATCTCACAACCTTCTTACATAAACGACAAAATACTTCATATCTTGATCGTTTTACACACCACTGTTCAATAATTTGGCCGTGTGAGTCCTTCTTCTTTAACCATTCATCTTTAAATGATGTTTTGTTAGGCATGTTCGCTGCACTAAACTCTACATAAAAAATTACGTTTCTTCAAAACACTCAACTATCACCAATTACCTAAATACAGAAAAAAAAATCTGAAAATCATGAATTGATTAGGAAATTATTGTAGACATTTTCTATCACATAAGACTAATAATTATCTAAATTAGAACATGTCTGCAACTATTTCCTAACAATGTGAACATCAATTGAAGATCTCAAAAAACGCATTAATTAGTAGGCCTAATATAAATTTTGGATAAACTTTTAATATATCCTGAACCTGGAAAGGAAATGCTGCCACAACCTGAGCTAAAGCAGGCAGGAGCATGGATTTCCCCTCAGTTTACTTCATTGGGAAATCTAAGAGACATGTCAGAATAGTAAGCACTGATACTCAGATTGCACAGATTGTTTTCACGGTTGATTAGATATAGTACTATTGGAACTTATAAATTGATAAAAATCATTTATTATTATTCATTAATATAAATAACAATATTAAATTTAAATTTTTTACAATACATATAGATATAAAACATAAATATTATAAAAAACTTAAACCTGTGTACCGCCGGCAGCGAGCCAGAGCCCATAATTATTATTTTATTATAATACTTTATTGCATACAGAAGGTTACATTAATACATTTAATCAATTATTTTATTCCCATAAAAAGAAAAGGATCTTAGTCAGTCAATTTTTAGGAAAAAAACAACTTCTCATTGGGAAATATTGACATAATCATGTAAAAATTAATAATAAGTGTAATAAATTATCGCAAATTCAACTCAATTTTTAGAGAAAAGTAGGAAAGTAGGACAAATGTGTAAAAAGTAGGACTTTTCCTACTTTCCTACTAAAAAGTAGGAAAAGTAGGAAAAGTAGGACGACTTGGAGGCCTGGAATCAGCACCGTTGATACCTTTTTACCTCTACATTGTGTTAAAGGTAAAATTCACAGAACCGCTTTTGTTATAAGCAGGTAAACCCAAAACGGATTTATGGCAAAATAACGTTGATGATTACTCTACCCTCCATTTTGAAGGATAATGAAACCACACCTCCCTGTAACCGGATACGGGTTGGGGAACGAGCTCGGTTTCCATGGTAGCCGTATTTATCTATCTGCTCTTTTTGTTTGCTTTGAATATTAGCTGCCTCTCTTTCAGATTCGTATATCAAGAATACTAAAAACTGGAAACAGTCGATTTTTTTTCATAATTATGCGGACCAATTGCCAATGGCGATGGTATAAAAATCAAAACCAAAAGAAAACAAGACAAGAAACTCTGAAGTTCTTATTATCGCTTCTTTTCAAAATCATAAGATAAGTACAATACATAACATCTATTTACATTTACAACAAAACAACATATCGGATATACATATGTCAGCTAAAAACAATTATTTCCAATAAGAATAATATTAAGAGATCATTCAGCTTCTATTTTGATTTATTATGTTGTTAATCTTAATATATATATTTCTTGTGTGCGTGTGTATGTGACTGAACTCCTCCTAAACGACTGGACCAATTTTGATGAAATTTTTTGTGTGTATTCCAGGGGGCTTGAGAATGGTTTAGATTCACAATACGGTCATATAGATATTGTTTTTCAGCTAAATTATTTATTTAAAAACATTTGAGACAACGTGAGACAACGTGACATTTGAGACATTTGACATTTGAGACATTTGACAGGACAACGTCTGTTGGGCCAGCTAGTCTTAATATATATATTTCTTGTGTGCGTGTGTATGTGACTGAACTCCTCCTAAACGACTGGACCAATTTTGATGAAATTTTTTGTGTGTATTCCAGGGGGCTTGAGAATGGTTTAGATTCACAATACGGTCATATAGATATTGTTTTTCAGCGAGACAACGTGAGACAACGTGACATTTGAGACATTTGACAGGACAACGTCTGTTGGGCCAGCTAGTACTCTATATTTTTGTCTACTAAATATTCAGTTATTTTTAACAGCATTTCAAAGTAAGTATTTTTTTAAAATCATTTTATTAAATGTTTATCGTCGCTGATATTTTTACTGAAATGGCCAACGGATTGGAAGTGTGGTGATTCGAGATTGCAGTAACATTAACATTTTTCTTCTAACAGTCAGTCTATGGTGTCGTTTCGTTTGATGTAGAAGTTTGGCTTAATCCTACCAGGATCCACACTATTATTTTTTAATCCTACTACTATTATAAAGGCGAAAGTTTGTAAGTATGGATGTATGGATGTTTGTTACTCTTTCACGTAAAAACTACTGAATGGATTTGAATGAAACTTTACCACAATATGGTTTATACATCAGAATAACACATAGGCTACAATTTTTGAGGTTTCTAATGTGAGGTCGTAAAAAAAACTCATTTTTTGCGCTTACATTGCAAACGCTGACTGAATCCTACAAGATAGATCAAAACAATTTACTACAGTATTGTACAACTTAAAAAGGTCTGCAAAAAAGTCCGTGATGGTATATGTTTATCTCTTAGGAATAGCCCACAAAAGGAAAAAGATCGTTAAATGTAGTTTATAGGAGCATATACTGCAGTAGCTACCTATAGGCCTATGATTACGGCTCTGCAGTGCTTAGTTACCGTATTTCTTACTTATTACTAGACTAGACGGGACGAACCTGAAGTCCACGCGAACGAAGTCGCGGGCAAAAGCTAGTAAAGTATATATTAACCTCACACCAAGTAGCCTAGCCCAAAGTAAGCGCTGTATGGTTTGTCACAGGTACAGGTTGCCTCCTGATGTTTCCTAGATTATCTAAGAAGGCAAAGCAACGCTCGGGTTGTGTGAATTGTCCCAAATATGACAATAGGTGTCAAGTAAGTAGGAAAAAATCTACTATCTGTGCAAACGAAGTCGCGGGCACCAGTTAGTATGTTTATAAATTGTAGCCTATGTGTTATTCTGATGTATAAGCTATATTATTGTAAAGTTTTATTAAAATCCATCCAGTAGTTTTTACGTGAAAGAGTAAGAAACATTCATCCATACAAACTTTTGTATCTATAATATTACTAGAGATGAAACAGATTATACAAAAAGTACGAGATGGAAAGAGACAGCATTGCGCTAACCAAACGTAGAATTGGAGCGATATAATGTTAATGATAATATAATCATTTTGTTTGGAAATAGGGACAATTTAAATAAACTAAAATTAAAATTATTTTTCTCAGAATTAGACAACCTTGAAGTTAACAAAATAATTATGAATACATTTGCTTACCATAAGGGATTGTCTAAAAAAGAAAACAACATGAGACACAAATTATATTAATAGTAAGTCTCAGCTGACAAAAGATACATTATATCTTTCAATGTTACCTCGAAAACAACTTGCGCTTTCGCTATGTTTTTATTTTGTAACCTTAGCCAAGAGTATGGCTATTAATCCTTACGTTGACAATGCTTTTTCTAAGCCAAATATTTTTTATAATATTTTGGAAGAAGTTCCAAGTAATTTAAATTAAATTTTAAGACAAAAGAGGTAGCCTCTTGCCAAGTATTGACCAAAGAAAGCATATTTAAGGGTTGTTTATCAAATTCAAATTCAAAATCATTTATTCAGTCTGGGCTGTTACAAGCACTTGTGAATGTCGAAAAGCTACGCCATCGGTTCGCAAATCTACGGCGGGAGACCTTGTACTGAGAAGAACCGGCAAGAAACTCAGCAAGGGCTGTTTTTTTTTTCCCTGTATTAAATAGATACAGAGTCGTCAATTTGGAAAATGACTTCAATATTGATAATTCATGAAGTCACTTTCCATTACATAATATAATTAATAAAAATTTATTTTGAAAACATGCCTATATTAGGAATGCCGTGTCATACAGTTTTAAAAGAATATATTTAAGTTAAATTAAAATTATAATAAATACGAGTAGTACCCAGTATAGCAAAGAGCAGACCTATCTCCGCTGGCAGCATCCGTTCACGAGCATGACGCATGAACCAGCCATCGCTTCGCTCAACCATGTTTTAGGGAAAGTAACGACCCGCCTCACACGACACTGCCGAAGAGATTTTAATGAGAGTATGACTACCCTTAAGCCACAAAAGGATACAAATTACCAAAAACAGGTACCCGTGTAAATTAGCACAACTAAAAAAAAAAACTATCAAAATATTCAAGGCTTTTCTGGTAAAGATAAAGAATTGAATTTATTTTTAGAACCTGCAAGCATTGTTATATTGTGCATCGCTGAGCATTGGTTAAGAAATCATGAATTGTTGACCAGTCTAGATAATTATAAGATTGTTAGCTCATTTACTAGGAAATCTGCCATTAGAGGTGGATCCTTAATAATTTTGCATAATGAAATTCAGAGTAAGGAACGAAAAGATATTGTTGCTCTATCTATTGAGCATGAAGGTCTTCATTCTCTCGCTATTGGTATGCGACTAAATGCAATTACACCAATTGGTCGAACAGCACCATTTCGACGTGCTAGTACGATATTTTCCTTCCCTCAGTTGAGCCAAGGCTGAGACTCCTCTACTCGGTAATTATGTCGGACTCCAAACGTTCAGTCAGAAAGAGTTACAGACTAATCTCAGCCTAAGCCTTTGCAATAAGGGCTCTACGGCTTGGATGACAACTTAGTACGATATAATGGCGGTTGGCAATATTGGGCCAATAAAGAGGTTGCTGTGCAAAATCCTTTGATGTATGTATTACTTACAAATTGGTTGGCGCTACGTTGGCGCCAACTATCATCCTTGGTATCCACGGTGTCAACATCTCCAGTGACGTTCAATTCCGAAGTCACTTAGATGACAAGGTCAAGTTGGCTTCTAAAAAACTAGGTGTGCTTAACAGAGCTAAGCGGTACTTCCTTCCGAGGCAACGACTGCTATTATACAAATCGCAAGTCAGGCCCCATATGGAGTACTGCTTTCACCTGTGGGCGGGAGCACCTCGATACCAACTTGATCCTTTTGATTCGGTCCAAAGACGCGCTGAGCGTATCGTTGACGATCCCATACTCACATGCGGTATTGAGCCCTTAAGTCTGAGAAGAGACTGTGCCTCTTTGTGTGTTTTCTATCGCTTATACAACGGGTTGTGTTCCAAAGAATTGTTCGACATGATGCCCACGGCCACATTCTACCATCGCACCGCTCGCCATCGGCAGGGTGTTCATCCTCACATGCTGGAGCCTAAATGGTCACGCACAGTGCGGTTTCAACGTAATTTCCTTCCGCGCACGCTCCGATTGTGGAACGAGCTCCCTGCTGAGGCTTTCCCGGGGGATTACAGTATGGGGTTCTTCAAAAAGGGAGTAAATAGGTTTTTAAAAAGGTCGGCAAAGCGTTTGTGATGCCCCTAGTGTTGCAAGCGTCCATAGGCGACGGTGACTGCTTACCATCAGGCAGGCCGTAAGCCTTTTTGCTACCGTTGTAGTATAAAAAAAAAAAAAAAACAACAAACCGTACTGTATAGATAGTCACTACAGGTTTGGCCATCACTTTTATCAAAATTCACATTTACCAATATCATAATAATATATATATTCATAACAATAATTATTACTAGCGATTCATACAATTAAGGTTTTTAATGTAAACACAAATTGGATATGGACGAACCCTCTAATGGCGCGGGGGTATCTGTTACTGCGGCGGCGATAATAATGGGGCTGGTGCTCTGGTCGCACGCGCCCCTAATGAGGATCGACGGTAAACTGGCTATTGTTGGACCAAAATCTCGTTAAACACTTCTCTGTATTAAAGATACTCCTGCATGTTAAAATGATTATAATTTCATTGATTTTTTTATCAAAATTACCTTGGGATTTTGGGACGTTTAAAAGTACGCTATTCGCTTAATGAAGTTAGTGGGGTACGCCATAATCTCGTAATTTGGACGGCAAGAATACATCATCAGTTGAGGATATCACTATCTATCTTATAATTCATCAAATGATGTTTAACTATAGATGACTCATCTCCGTATAGTGCGACATCACATTAGAAACCTCAAAAATAACAGTATTTCTCCACTATTTAATGGATATTATTATACATATAAACCTTCCTCTTCAATTACTCTATCTATTAAATAAGCCGCATCAAAATCCGTTGCGCAGTTTTAAAGATTTAAGCATACATAGGGATATAGGAACAGAGAAAGCGACTTTGTTTTATATAATACTATGTAGTGATGCAGTATTTTTGACATGTTATGCGTACATACATACGACAGTAATTGTACTATATATGATTGCCGTAATATATCTATACTAATATATAAAGCTGAAGAGTTTGTTTGTTTGAACGCGCTAATCTCCGAAACTACTGGTGCGATTTGAATAATTCTTTTTTTGTTGGATAGTCCATTTATCGAGGAAGGCTATAGGCTAAATAACATTACGCTATGACCAATAGGAGCAAAGACAGAGCGGTAAATGTGTAAAAAACGGGGAAAGTTATTCATTTTTGAAGGCTTTCTTTGCGTGCGCTGCGAAAACGGTTCAAGATACACAAAAAATATGTATGAAAGAATTATTCCTCTATACATGATCTAAAAAAAAGTCCGCGACGGCATATGTCTATCTTTTAAGGTTTAGTCACAATGACCGTTTTTATGGTACCAAATTTGGTCGAAATAATTTGTTTAAGTTGTATCAACATAATAATATTAATCTTTATTCAAATATAAATATAAATATGTTGTTGGTTAACCAAAAATCTGCCGGAAGTCACTATTCCACGCGGACGAAGTCGCGGGCAAAAGCTAGTGTATTATAACGATATTTTAAAAAAAGATTTCGAAAGAGGAGATAAAAAATAAACCGTAGATTTCTTGCCTGTTCTTTTCGAGAAAGCTCTCCCATTTCCAAACAGGTATAAAGTCAGTATTTTTTGTTCGTATGCACGTACAAGAATTTCGTTCTCTTAAGCTGTTACATCTGTTTTGATGTCAATAAGTTTATGTACATTTCAATATTGAATAAAGATTAAAAATATAGTTTAAAAATATATTTGTAAACTTTTTTTATTACATTGTTAATTCAGGGCCCCTAGACAAAAGTATCAATCCCGTCCGTTCGTTATCGAAATCGTTTCGATATCTAATGGCAATATATGTAAATGATATCAAATTACCGAATCATTTCCATGTAGTTTGGCTACTCGGCATTTATCAATAGTGGTACGATTGCAAATAGCAAAACAAAAAACTTGACAGAACAGTACGTCATATCACATCCTATTAAGCGCGACTGTACACCGGGTCCCTGGCACCCCACGACGTCAGCGAGGGTTAGCGATTTACATAATAACATTACACGGAAGAAACCTTTTAGCGATCAATTTGGGAATTAATTTATCACGTTTGCTGTTTTAGGGTTGGTACTTGCGTTTTTTTATACTAGTCATGTTTTATGGTTTTCACATGTTTTTTATTTATACTACAGAGTGGTTAAGAGTGTGGATGACGTGCCCTCTCCCGAGGGTGCGCCAACCATTCCATTCAAGCCGTAGGGCCCTTAGGGCCAAGGCTAGGCTGAGTTTAGTCGGTAGGTCTGTGTGGTCGAGCCGCCTCGACAGCACCAGGAGTCCGACATAATCAACGCATCCCTGCTTGCCTGTTGCGTTGGTATCCATGATGGATTCTCAGCCTCCTCTGGAAACTGGGAAAAAAGTGGGTACCAAACTGGGAACTCTGGCTACCCCAATAGGAAGGAGGCATGAATATAGATAGATATGTATGTATGTATGTCGAGATAATACACAATACTTAGTTTTCAGTATTTTTTTTGTGTATTTACAAACCGAATATTAATATGCTAAAATTTTCGACAGACTTCCATACAGTGGACTGGAATTCCATACAATTAGTACTCATAATAAGACTTCGCTGTTGCTATATTTTTCCCATTGAAGTCACCAAAATCTAAAGTTCATTTTGACAGATGTCACCAATACGGAGTTTTGACATACTCGTATAATCTACGACTATGACATCTGTCAAAACGGGTTTCTTAGACTATGAAGACTACTGTTTAAAAAATTACATAACCCTTTCGAATGATACCAGTACCAAATCAATTTAGCGAGTTTCGATAAATACTTTTTAAATATTAAACGTGTCTTTCATTTCGTTCTTTTATTTTCTGTACATGCCTTCTTTATGAGAATTGCAAAGTGTTAATTGTGCTATTCACTCCTCACTACCATTCAGCATCGAGCTTTACTAAAAATATAGAATATAAACTTCTATTTTCGTATCTATCGGCTGGGCCCCTCTCAGCCTACAGTAATAAAATAATATTTTATGTAAAGAACAATAAATAAGGAACCTTTACCCGTAAAAAGATATTTCTTTAAAACCTGCAAAACATTGTAAATCCTCATACTCATTTCATTTATTCGTTTTAAGAAGATAATCAGTATTTAATTAAACTATAGGATTTTATTTTCAGTTTAATTTGTAAATTTATAGAAAGATGTCATTGTCACACTGACAATGACATGATGATAGGAGGTAACTCTCATTATTTAATAAAAATGCAAAGGTTCAATTTCAGGAATACATCTGCAGTAAGAATATATATTTACGATCAGAATTTATTAATAGTTTCGAAAAAATAATATAAATAGCTTGACGCCTTCATTAAAACCTATAAATATAAAAAAAGCTTTATGAAGGAAACCAATATTCGAGACTTTAATTATTATTTATTAAAATTTTGCGGGTTTTTATATATTCTTTCTTTGTGTCTTAGAGGGGAGATCTATCAGAAAAACATCACACAGTGTGTACAAAAATAATAAAAAATGGGGCCCAAAAATAACGTCTCCTTTCTATAACAAAATCAAATCAAAACAATATTTATTCAACATAGGCATTTAAAGGCATTTAGTGACGACAAAACAAGTTTAAGCGTAAGAAAACAAAAATCATGTACGTGAAAATATGAACAAGAAAAAAAAAGACTCTTATAGCCCTATATCGAGGAGAATAAGAAAGAAACTACGAACAGTCGAAAGAACAAGCACGCCAAGAAAATAAGAACTACGAAAACAGTTTTTATTACGTAGGCAATAGAGGTGTTTCCAATTCAACATGCATAATCTTAAAACTTGTAGCCATGTTTACTTTCAGAAATGATGTAATTAGCGAGTGAATCTATCGTTCCATGAATGCTGCAAAAATATTTATTGCACCTCTGGATTGGTAACCTTATGATAACTACTTTCAGCCGGTTATAATATAAATGGCAACAGACGTTACGTGTTGACCTTGTGGCAGCTCTTATAGGCTCGTAATAGAGGCGATTTTTGTAACGCAAATGTAAAGCTCGACGAGTCGTTGACTGTACATGTAGTATCGATCGACCTTTTCCTAAAAATGAAATTTTTCAAGAAATAAATAGAAGTACTGAACATAATATACTTATATTCCGCTTTAAAAAAAGCTTTTGTACGTATTACTCCGTACAAAAGCTTCATTCCTTCTTCCGGAAAAACCCTAAATATTTTAGAGTGATCAAGCTACATATGTGCTATATTTGCTTAAAGTTGTAAAATCTAGTTTTCAATATAATTTCAACTCGACACCTTTACGTGTTTCCGAGATGAAAAGGGTTAACAGTCAGACGGACAACAAAATTCTATAATTTTGTTACGAAACCCCTTATATTAAGCACCACAAACAATAAAATTGCACAAATAATTATACAGCCAAATTTAAGTATAAGAACATCATAATTTAACCAAACTAATTATAGTACTGTGGTAAAAAAGTAAGTAGCTACAAATCCGGACACTCACCTCGCATACGCATGCCACTTGCTCCTGTGTGAAGCCGAAACTCGGCAGGGGGGCATCTCTGGGTGGGGTGGCCTCCCGCTGCCCCCACTCAGTGCCCCCCAGCATGTCTAAATGTTCGTCCCCTGCCACTTTGACGACACACTCCAACCACAATCACAAAATAGTTTCACTTAAAACCTCCTCAACAACTAATGAGGTCATAAATAACTATCACGCACAAATTAAAAACTCCTTGTTCAACTGTCAACGTCTTAAGCAACGTCGTTCTGTTTAATCTTTCACCGTTCTGTTTTCAAATGTGCTTTAAGAGCATTATGTAAACAGGCAAAGGCAGCAGTCCCAAAATGCCTAAACAAAAAGCAATCACCATTTAAAGTCGATTACTTATTTGCTTTCGAAATTCAAAAGGGCCGTTTGTTTTCTTTTTTCCAGCCAGCTTGTTGTTTTTTTGTACACGCACTCTCTTTGTTATACTTTTTTATGTACACACGAATAATTCCAGTCCCTGTCTGGTTGAGAAGTGACGATCGCGCTATTTTTGTGCTATTATGATGGCCGCGGGCAAAGACTTTAGCCGGTCGGCTTCGTTCTCTGTTTTCTCTTCTTTCTCATGATTGGTTTGTTACCTGAAACAAAAAATGGATATCTGAAATAAGTGCTGTAATAATTTTTATTTTTTTAATTTAATCTGTGCTTAAACACCAATTAGGTCATATTTGGATAAGAAAAATACATTTGATTAATAAATCCCAATTAGTAAAAAAAAATCGTTCAATTAATTGTGTAAGTATACATTCCTAAATGGGTAAGAAAAGTACCTATTCCCACTTAAAAGCATACATTTAAATTTATGATTAGTAAATTTCTTTTGTTTGACGCTGGCACGTTTCGTAGACTGACTTGAGACTTTCATTTTCTCGTGAGATAGCAATAAGAATATAAATTCACTAATTGTTGATTCGTGCCAATTGCATTTAATGAAAGTGTTACAAAACGACCTACCCATTCTTTTTAACCAGTCAACCACATATCAAAGTTAACATTTGCACAACGAACTACTATTACGAGACATAAGAGCTATTTTAAGATCAACAATGTAAAGCCTGACTTTTTACATGCATATAATATTTATATCGACGAACATTGCACGGCGTTGAGATCGCTCGACCACTACGATACGTTTATCGCAAACAATAGTCCTGTCGTGATGACAGAGCGATCCCAATAGAGCAACGCACAGCCATTTTCAAGAACTACGCTGGTGTGTATTTATAATATGGCGTGTCATGGACAAGGCTATATCGAAGGGGTAGGTGTTGATGGATGATCCTGGCTACTAGGTTGTGACTGTGGAAAATTCACTGTTCACAAGATGAAAACAACCAGAGATATGTCGGGGCGGCGGCATGCCCGACATAATATTTCGACTATACCGTCCTTTAGGATTCCTCTACTTATATATGTTTCCTGCACTTGTTCGTTCCTCAGTGTTCCCAAAGAGGTCACCGAAGCAGGAAGGTCTACATCAGGGCTGTTACGGCCCGATAAAACCTTCCGTGCAGCTCCTTGTCCGTATTTCTTTCCGATTTTCAACACTGCTTTCAGCTCTGATGGTTTACGCCAGTTCTCAACTGCCATCGCAAGAAGCGTAAGGCCTTTATCAATCGCCATAAGATCAAGATGCATCCGAAACTCGTCTTTAAGGAAATAGTGTGAAGTCACGGTTAGGAAGGCTTTTAGAAAGTCTCTACCACCACATTTTCGTGGAATATATAGCATGTATATGGACTGTCCAAATGTACATAATTATAATTATCATTACTTAAACTAACATAATTATCAAAATAAAATACATTATTTCTAACTACTTATTTATTGATTCCACAAAATCGGTAGGCAGACCACCTATTTGTAACAAACAAATTAATATCCCGCTAATTTATGCGCGTGCGCATCGAAATTCCTCGAACGTGTTAGAACGATCTCAGCTCTGTATGAAATCAATTTATCACCTCTATCAACCCTCTAATCTTATGCCTCGACATCATCAATTGAATATATTTTTGTATCAACCCAAAATACAATCACGTACTGAGCACTGGCGACAACAAAAGATTTACTTCCATTTGAACCAGAGGCAATTCATCAGCTGGGTGTAGGCGTCTCTGTCTTTTGTTCGGCGAAGGAGGTGTTAGAAAAGGATAGAGGAGGTCACGGAGGGGCATCGCGTTAAACGTTTGGTGTTTTAAGTAATTTTTATCAGTGACACGATCGCTAGGGAGACCCCACTGATATATGGAGCTGACACGGCTGTGGACTTAATAGTGATGTGCTTGATTTTTTATATAAATGTAAAATATCGATAAAAAGGTTTTATATAATCACAATCGTGTTACTTTTAAACCTACTTTGTTAAGTTACGTTAATAAGTGACTTTTAAATCTTATAAATTAGCAAGAAATCGTCCATGTCTGTTTCCCCTATTCCATATTATATTCTTTAAGAGATATAGAGTACAAAATACTCAATGATCTACATATATTTATTCTGATTCTATATTCTATAAAATGAATGGATAATATAAAAGAAACATTTCAAAGTGCTATTCAAATTTAACAATCTTAATTAAACATTTCCCGACTTATTGACGACAAAACCAATTTAAAAATAAGATAACATAATGAACTATTGTACGTACAAGGCTTAAAAAATTACAGCTGTTCGAATATCGATAGCCTTCTCGAGAAGAACAGATAAGTAACTCGCATGCTCTAATTTTTATCTCTTGTTTTGTTGTTTAGTTTACATTATTAATTAAGTAGCGCGTAATATGAATGGAGATTATTATTTACTAGCGACTTGCCCCGGCTTCGCACGGGTGCAATCTTAATACTATATACACTACAGAAAAACTGTGAACGTCATATATAATAAATTATAGTTTAAAATGCTAAAAAATGGTTGCCTGTAAAGTCGGTTTTACGGGCGAAGATTTTACGTGACAACGTCTTTTTCTCGGTAGAATATTTATTGATATGAATATAATTAAATTGCACAATAGGAACAAGGAATTGAATGAAAAAGCTCAGTTTCTCAACTTTTGTGTCAATCTAACAATTAATCAATCAATCATAGTTTACGATAATGAAATATCAGTGTACAATTATTTACCTTTATTGTTGTAGTTGTTGTAAATGACGAATCTAAGCACTCCACATTTTCACTACAGACACAGCTGACGATACTTTAACCACACGTGTGAACTTGTATTATGACGCTTTCTTGTTTTTCCAACGCCAAGAACGTTCGAGAAAGACAAAGACAGAGACACAAGCATGCGCCGATTCAATGCGCCTAATTCTCTAGTGCTGCGCGCGCGGCAGACCGATCATAGTTGAGTGGGAGAGAGACGCAAGGCATTCGGCGGGCCTCTCTCTCGTTCGGTGACTCATTGTAACGTTACCGAGCGTTACACTTTTTCATAAGTGACTCCCAGCCGCAACCTAATTTAAGACGTTGTCACGTCAAAAAACGCGGTATTAAAATTGATTGAAGTTTAACTATTTACGATATCACATTAGAAACAAATAAAGTAACAATATTTCTCCACTAATTAATGTATGTTATTTTACATATAAACCTTCCTCTTCAATCACTCTATCTAATAAGGATATAAGGGATAAGGGACAGAGAAACCGACTTTGTTTTATACTATGTAGTGATAAACAACCGTAATTTAAAGGCAAACAAAATTGTTTTCGGGAAGTTGTAGACAGTAAAGTATAAAATACTGAAACGATAAATTGGCCTTCTTATTGTAGCCTTTATTGATACTACAAAGGGAAAGAAACGAAAATAATATTTATTGAACGTAGACTTTTACAGATATTATTGCCGTCAAATACTTAACCTTTATGTACCAAAAACATGAACGTGCAGACATACAAGCAAATTGTATTTTTTTTATAAGATAGGGCAGCAAACGAGCAGACGGATCACCTGATGGTAAGCGATAACCGATGCCCATAGACACCCGCACACAGATGCGTTGCCGGCCTTTTAAATGCGAATATGCTCTTTGTTTGAAGGTTTCGATATCGCGTCGGTTCGGAAAGACTGCAGGCGACAATTCATTCCACAGTTTAATAGTACGTAGCAGAAAATTCCTAGAAAAACGCACTGTCGTGGACTGCCAAGCGTCTAGATGATGAGGATGAATTTTATGTAATTAAGATAATTGATTGATCAAAAGTAAACTGAATATCTAGCAGTTTCACAAAAAATACAAGTATGAACCTCGTTTTCTCAGAGTATAATGAGTGTTGTCACCCCAACAATGTTTGCTGTCGCCGCCATTCCTTATAGACGGCTGCATTAAAAAATTGTATGTATTAAAATATAATAAAACTAATTAAAATTAAAACAAATATAATACTATTTATCGATTATCTCAAAAGAGTATTAGACGCCCTATTAAGTATGATTAATGAAATACAATCTTAAAGGGCAGCGACATTTAGAAGCCGTGTGTTTGGCACGACGCCATCACCACAGCAAAATGCAACCCAATTCTTCTTCAATGAATTCTATAAGTGAAACACGACGTTGGAAATATACAACCGTCAAAACACATTATGCTGTCAAATGTGTGTCAAAATTCAAAGATGACGTGTACATGTTTTGTAATTTTAAAATTACATTTATTTATATTTTCATTTGTGTTTATTTATAAATTCAAAGTAGTTATGAGTATGATGTGTCTAATTGATGAAGATACTCCATCAAATTTGAATTATTTATTTTTCGTATTCATATTGTTGAATATTTACTATGCATTACATTTAGCGCAAGTATCCTTAAGAGAAATATCTGTTTACTATCTTCCACTAGTAAGACTAGTGAATGACACAGCCAAATTTATACTTCGCAGAAGATTAACTGCGGCAAATAAAATCTTATAATACTCGAATTGTAATAAATATTTATCGCGTGACAAGTGAAGCGATAATAAACAAACGCGGTCCCGTCCCTAGCGCCCCACGTGGCGTCGCGATCTTTATCAGTTAGCACCAGCTGTAAAACACAAGATTTATCGACAGATTACTGCGCCGCGATACCGGTACAAATCACCTCACTATTAGCGATCTCCTCACTCGATATCACGTTGAGCCTTAGCCCCTTTGCTTATTTCTTTTTTTTTAATATTGAAAAGCAAATGTAAATGATTCCATAGGTGATGTGCACTATGAATCCTACACTTAACGGATGTCATAAGAGCGATAATGGTTTTGGCTATTAAGTCAGGTTGTAACCAACAGTCAATTATCATCATGTCTGCATAGAATTTCTATTTCTATTATTTATTTACTGGTTAAACTTTTAAGGCCACCAAAGTACAGTTCTTTAGTTCATCTCATTAGCAAGTCATGGACATCTTCTGTTCAGAGCTCATCTCTATCATACATGATGGTGTTGAACTTTGATCTAACCACTGATAGTCTTGATCACAGAACACATACCACCGATTTTCCTAGCAACAGTCGTAAAAACTAAAGCAAACAATACTGTTTGAACCTTGAACCGCTCTTGTGCTGCTCATAATAACGACGGATTTTATGGTGTAAATGTAAAGCTTCACGTGTCGCTTATTGTGCTCATGAGCAGAGATGTGAATTTTTTGAAATACATATATTTCAAATGCAAATACAAAATGCAAAATACCCATTTTTATTTTATATTTGAAATACTTTTTTCTAAATGTATTTTGTATTTTATTTGAAATACTCTATATAAATATTTAGTATTTATAGAATACAAAATAGTTTCGTTGCATTTTTAATTAATTTTTACAATTTTTCATTCTTAAATCCGTGATTTCCTTATTTATGAACGCACTGATCGTGATCGTAGTGTTGTCATTGTCATTTGTCAACTAGAACAATAATGCCAACATTTAGGCCCCATAGGCGGAACATGAAAGATGAACTCTTTGAACAAATACTAGTTTTAAAATCAGTTCAATAAATAAAAGTGGTAATACTTAACAATGTATTTTATTTTCAAAACCTATTTTAAAAATACGTATTTTGCATTTTGTATTTAAATACTTTTACTAAACTATTTTTCACATCTCTGCTCATGAGCCATGACCAAAACGGAACAATATTATCATACATTCATCACAACTTATCTACGTCCTCACCGAGAGGCTCGAGCCTTTTTTTTTATTGAGCGGAGGAAATGCCTATTCCCGGTGGAAGATTTTAGTCCCCGGCGCACTATCCCTCCTCCAGGGGAGGGGGGGGGGGGATGTGGGGTCCGCACCCAATAAAAACTCCGCAGTGTGCCTTCTGATTTTGCCGGAAGTCGCGGAGACTACCGAATAATATGAGGGCTTCAAACCTACCCTAACTATATTAGCCTTAATCAACTACGCTGGATCAGTGCAGATCAGGAAGATATTTCGAAATTCAAATTCGAAATTCATTCGTACCGTCCCAAACCATCCGATTCGTCAAATTGCTTCTGCTTCAGCATGTGCTTTGCTTTATAACTCATACCACTTTTTAGTGATTAGGTACCATTTTTGTTACGTCATCACCATGCCAGTCGCTACAAAGTCTCTTCTATATACAACATGACGGTGATATTGACAGTGATGTAAGAAACCGTATAGGTGCAAACTGGATGAAGTAGCAACAGGTCTCAGGAACTGTCTGTGGCCGACGACCTCCAAAAGTCTATAAATATATCAACAGACTTGTAATTATGTATGGATGAAATGGGTATTGAATCTTGGGTAACATAGGAAACAAATACAAAAAAGTTCATGGGACGGAGATTAAAATGCAGATGGAACTGTGGTGTGAATCTACCAGAAGAGTTATAAATATAATTGTGGGTGGAAATAAGGGGCAGATCTAAGAACTGAAGTTGCACCACATCGCCTCCTCTCCTGAAGAGGCTCTCACCATTTAGGCTGAGCTTAGTTGGTATGTCATAGCAGTCGGACCGCTCCGGCTGGTATGGAGTCGGACATAATCTGATGAAAATCTGTTGAATACTTGCCAATTATATCAGTGCAGAGATTTTTTATTTCGTTCGTGTAAGCACATAACCTCACTGACACTGACCATCACTGACTCGCCTGATAGTAAAAGCAGATAAAATCTAAGATGGAACGTGTCTCGACTTAAAAACATCCAGGTTATGGTGGAACTCACCAGAGTCGTCATCGATCAACCTTAGCGCCCGGCACTCTACAGAGTTCAGAGTATCCAGCTGATACTTTGCAAAGTAATTCCAAAGGCTGCTACTATAATCCATGTACGAACTGATTTGAGCTTTATACTGCGTTAGAAGCTGCCAAGCTTTTTAGCAGCAGAAACCATTTTTGACTCGTTAGTGTATCCGGAGCTTAGTTGTCTGTCCGAACTTAGTTTGAAATCAATACCAAACTTATAACAACGATTACTACTACTTGTTATGAACTTTTTGATAACTAGTTTTATGAACTTTTTGATAACTGGACTTTAGAATGAGTTTTTGACACAACATGTCTGTATGCCATGGTATTAGATATGGCAGCAAACGAGCAAACGGATCACCTGATGGTAAGCGATAACCGTTGCCCGTGGACACCCGCAACACCAGAGGAGTCACAGATGCGTTGCCGGCCTTTTAAATGGGAATAAAGGGGGGCGGGGTTATGCCTCTACCCTCAGTCACGGCGAAATACAGCGCAAGCGCTATTTTACGCCGGTTTTCTGAGAGGCCGTGGTATCACTCCGGTTCGAGCCGGCCCAATTCTTGCCGAAGTAGGACAACTAGGCAAGTTGATAATTTGTAAATTAAAATGTACACGAAAAGACAATATAGATTCTATTGCTCAAGACGACGCCGACGTGTAAGACTTTTCTTTTCTCGTACACTACTGTACAAGTAGCGTACATTGTTTTAGTTATTGTTATTCATGTTAATTTTCTATATTCAGTTCGCAATCGGTCATCAAGCGCACCGCGCGTTTCATTTCAGTTATAATTCTTTTATAAATATAATCAGTTAAAAGTTTCACAGTATTTAATTTATTTGTGTGAATGGATATCCCGTACATATTGGTCCTTCGAGCCGGATTTTGACATTTTTTATGCGCCGCAATCGAATTCTTTTTGTTACCCTGTTCCCAATTTTATTTGGGGTTGACGGCGTAACATATCTTCTATTCCACTTTCCTCTATTACACGCCATGTCTACACTCACTCCCAAATAAGTTTCAAAAATATATGAATGATGAGGGAGATGAGGAATTATTTAAACTCCTTCCAACCTCAGTTATATTGGCACCACTGGCACCTATTTCGAAGATTCCACAAATTGTTTTTTATCAAAAGTTTAACACAATAATTGTTAAAAAAGTTACCTAAGTTAGTTAGTTAGTTTTTTACCAAAGTTGTGTCGAATACATCCGACTTGCCTCTTTCTGTCGTAAAGTTGTGTCGAATACATCCGACTTGCCTCTTTCTGTCGTAAAGTTGGGTCGAATACATCCGACTTGCCTCTTTCTGTCATAAAGTTGTGTCGAATACATCCGACTTGCCTCTTTCTGTCGTAAAGTTGTGTCGAATACATCCGACTTGCCTCTTTCTGTCGTAAAGTTGTGTTGAATACATCCGACTTGCCTCTTTCTGTCGTAAAGTTGTGTCGAATACATCCGACTTGCCTCTTTCTGTCGTAAAGCAGCAGTGTTCCGGTGTGAAGGATAAGAAAAGCAATTAAATTACTAGGTCCTGT
The DNA here is from genome assembly GCA_036419045.1 of Scirpophaga incertulas. Taxonomy (NCBI): domain Eukaryota; kingdom Metazoa; phylum Arthropoda; class Insecta; order Lepidoptera; family Crambidae; genus Scirpophaga; species Scirpophaga incertulas. Next base: position 184,288 of record JAYEAL010000230.1, read on the forward strand.
GACTTTATGTCTTACTTATGTCACAAATGATCAATTTACAAGTTCTTGTGGGGCTGGCAGATTTACTATAGACAACTGTGAACACTAAATATAAGGACAGTCTACTTGTTTGCCAACGTCTTATAATCACAGCTCATATACCCCACCTTTTTTTGTTCCGCTGAGGAAAATGCATTGAATTGCATATCCCGACTGCGAAGAGCCGGTGGTTAGGTGGGGCTCTCCTCCCCAGAAGAGGGAGGCCTACCCACTAAGAAACTCAGCGATGGCCTTCCTTAGGCATGTAGGGAGCCCCCCGGGAACGCTAAGCGACATCCGGGTACCCCCAGCCTCCGCTCCCCTGCGATGTTCCAGGGGAGCCCTCCACGGAAGAGACAACTACCTCCCCCGATCTCCTCCACCGACGACGCCCCCCGGCCTCATATACCCCACCTAACTATGTCAGGGCGACTAGGTCTTAGTCAATTATTAAAATACGATGTTTACAATCACTTGCGCGTTAAAAATTCTCAGTTATTAAGTTCACAAGTCAGTTTTGGGAAACCTTGTACTGAAAAGAATCAGCAAAAAAACCAGGCAAGGCATTTTTTTTCTCCCTGTATTTTACAGGTAATTAGAAGTTGTTAAAAAGATGTACAATTATTTTTACAATTCTAATGAAACGAATACCTTTCTTACTTCCTCACATTAAATGTAACATTATTTAATATCGAAAGTATATCTATAAATGTAAAAATAACAAAGTTATTGGCAATTTTGTTTATACGCTCATACAAATTAGGCGACTTTAGTAAATTATGACGTCACGATTGCAGTGTGCTTTGTATGGAGCGTTTTTGAGCGACCCGCGACTGCGCTGCAAACATGGCGCTGTATCTTCAAAAGTAATAATCACAGATAAGTCGTTACTTCTACAATATTCCTCATCTAAAAGCCTGTTATTATGTATAGAATAAAAAAAATGTAATCTACCCAATTGTAATAAGGAAATTATCTAAGAAATAACTATCAATTAATACAGAATACTGAAGGAGATAGGCCTCCGACCCGGGCGATATTATCACATGCCCATAAACCGTTCTCTAGGCCTTTGCAGGGGTCTAATTAATGCTTACGCAGGCCCATATCACACCCAAAGTTACGGGCGCACGACGCCATAAAATTCCTTACACCACTTACACATGTTTCGGGGTAATTTTATTGAATATTCTTTTAATTAATCTACCTATAAAATGTTTCTTTGTTTTTTTTCTGCCTGTTTCGACGACGTCGCATGTTAATTTATTGAGATTTCGTTCACGTTTTCGTTACGACATTCGTTTTTATGGTTGTTTTGGATGTTGGCGTTTTTTCGTTCGTTATATTGTTCTTTCAGTTAAGTTGTGTATTATATTTAAGTGGAATACCTAGCGCATTTATATTACATTGTAGGAAAAGTTCGTCGAAAAAAAATTCGAAGATTCTTTCCTTTCCTGGAACATCCTCGAAATTCCAAAATATGCAGTAACATTCTAGAACTCTCTCGGTGCTTTCATACGAGGCCTATATATATTGCGCTCAATACGTTTTTCCGTAGTTATGGAGAATCAATCAATCCTCCAAGACAACGCATGACTACACATCGCCAAAAAGACTCAAATAAAATTAGAGGAACGCGGTTGGGAAACTGTACCTGTAAATGGCGACAGGTCACAGCTACAACGTGCGATCCCCGAATGCCAATAAGGCTGAAGGGGAAAATTTACAAATCGATCATCCGACCTGTCGTCATGTATGGAAGTGAATGCTGGGCCGTCAAGAAGAAGGATGAAAATAGATTGCATACAAATGAAATGAGAATGTTACGATGGATGTGTGATGTGACAAGAATGGATAAGATAAGGAATGAGTACATAAGAGGAAGCCTGAAAGTAGCTAAAAAGTGAGAGGAAGTAGATTAGCATGGTTTGGACATGTGATGCAGAGGGATGAAAGTCATGTCACAAAGCGAATGTTGAATATGAAAGTGGAGGGATACACGGGCATAGGAAGGCCGAATTAAAGATGGATCGATTGTGTGAAGAATGATATAAGAATGAAAGGAGTAAGCATGAAAATGACGGCTGATAGAGAGGAATGGAAGGAAAAGATCTACTGCGCCGACCCAGATAATGGGAAATGGGCAAGAGGATGATGATGGTTGGGAAACTGTACCACATCCCCCTTATTCACCCGACTTGGCACCTTCAGATTATCCGGTACTCAAGCATTTAAAACATTTTTAAAGAAAAAAAATTCAAAGATTTTTATAATCCAAATTTCCAGAGTTTTGTGCCAGAGGTATCAGCGACCTTTCTAATAGATGGAGCACTGTCATTAGTTCTGACGGCGATTATATTGAAAATTAAACTAAACTTTAATAAAGAAAATTAATACATAACATTTTTGTTCCTAATATTTCGACGAACTTTTCCTACAACCTAATATTTTAATACAATATTTTAATATAGACAGTGATGTACGAGACACATCGAATTTTAAAATTAAAGCCGAAATATTGATTAAGTTTTTTTTTTTATACTACGGCAAACAGGCCTACGGCCCGCCTAATGGTAAGCAAGATTATACATGCATACATATAATGCATGCACATATACGTTTTTATGTCAATAAGTGCTTGTAAAGGCCTATTATGCATACATATACTCTTTCTCATGGGGGGTAGGCAGAGATCACAGTTTTCCAGTTTCTATGATTCAAAAATTCTTCCCTAGCTCTTTCTAATAGAGCAAGAAATAATAATAAATAAATATTCCTTATAGCGATGTGCCTCGCCTACTCGGTACGCCGGACTCGATTCTGGTACTCGACTCAGGAAGAATCGGTTGATTTTATTTATACGAGTCCTACTGACTCGAGGTTGTTAAGACGGCAACTGTGGTGGTGCGCCCCTTATGAGGATTCACTGCTTCCTCACGCGGGGAAAAAAATAACTCGAGTCAAGTATTCGAGATTGGTTAACTTGCTTGTACTCGCAAACTGTTTAAATAAGGTCCTATGCTCTATGTCTTGATTCAATATTTATTATCTTTTAATAAAAATTACAGTATTATTGTTTTTGTGTCATTGTGCTTAACCTAACCTACACGCTGTTTGAAGCTAACTCCTTTCTATTTTTCCATTTTGTTCTAAAATCGGACTCTAGTTCTGGACTGGACTAAAATTTCCAGACTCGAGTCTAGGAATCGGACTCGAGTCTAGAAATATTCGAATACCAAACATAGAATTCAAGTACTGGGCTCGAATCTCTTACACCAACTAGCCTAGCCCAAAGTAAGCTCTGTAAGGCTTTTATTATGGGATCTAGGCTAACGGATAGACATACATATATAATTGTTTTAATAGAAATAAATGTTAACAAACATGACTAAGGTGCAAATACTCGCATTCATCACACAAACATCTGCTCCCACCGGGATTCGAACCCGGGACCTCAGAGATGACGACGCCTTGAATCCGGCCGGCGTCCAAACCACTCATTCTACTCGGTCGTAAATATTTTCTTTATCCAACAACTTAAATTTATTACAATTTTTCATTTTAACACACGTTACCATCCTCATCCAGTGACCTTTCAGAGTCCTCCTTTCTGCTTTGACCAAGCAAACGTGTAAATATTTAATAACTGTCTTATAAGATCAGTGAGACATTGCCTTGTAAGGATTCCTTTGCGACAGTATCGATTTTTAATTAATTTAATTAAGTTGATACAGTAATCAAATCAAAAATTTATTCTTAAATTAGGATTTATACAATCACTATTACTTATCGCCGCTCTGGAGGGCGGGAGCTTTAGTTCAAAGCCGATAAGGTCCCACGCCTTCTGCCCGACCAAAGTCTGCTGCAGGTAGTGTTTACTTGGTAGGCTAGCCTTCTGCTAGAGTCCAACATAACCACTCCCCGTAGACCGGGCGCGGGTGGTATTCGGCGTGAGGTCGTCCGAGCACCAAGGGGTTAAGACGACTACAATAGTGGCACACCCTTATGAGGATTCACTATCATCCCCCGTAGGAAAAAAAATTAAAACTATCACGTCCATGATTCTACGCCATTAGTTCAAAAGGCTATAGCGGAAGACCTCATAATGGAAAGAACAAGCAAGAAAACCAGCAAGGGCTATTTCTTTCTGTCTGTATTTTTACACATTCGTCAATTAAATGCTGGTGACAAATAAATAGGCTGAACCCAACTTCCTTCACAAGTTTAAACAAGTTCACATTATATCTAAAAAAGCCAGAATTTCGTTGTGTTAATACTCTATACTCAAAATAGTTGGTAACGTAGTTTCTGTGATTTTCCATAGCATTCTAATGGTAAAAAACATTTGAAATCGTTCAGTACTTGTTGTGTATGCGTTGTATCGAATTTTGCCATAAGAATAGATATTTCAACATAATAAATTGTGTTATAGCGTCAGTCAATCAGGGATTATTATGAAGCCTTTTATTGTAAAGAATTTCTAAAATTTGTCAGCAGTTTTTAAGTTCATTCTATACATACATATTTATTTATTTATTTAGGACAATGTTCATGGACACTGTAATACTTAAAGCTATGCTAAGTGTATAACACTATCTTAATTAAAAGTCACTACGACATGCATTAACTATGAGCAAGCAAAAGAAAACGAGACGGAACACAAAACAAAAGTTATAGTAATTTTTTTGGTAGATAGGGTTTTGGTAGCACAAAGACCGCAGCGGACTCTGTGATGCGGTACATAAGTGTGCCGTCTGCACGGACGTCAAGCGTCCCGCGAACCACAGGATGGGGGGAGCTAATTGCAAACCCCCATCGGTTCGGGGACGCTTGATCCCTAATTGGACGGCACAATCTGGTGCCGCCGTAATATAGAGGTTCGACCGCCGACCCCAGTACTGCGGCGACGTCGTTGTCCCAGGAGGTCATGAAAGAGTGAGCTCCGTAAAGGCGGGCAAGCGCCCGTCTAGTGACCCTGCCGAGAAGGCAGCGTGCGCGACTGGCTACCGCGCAGTTCAGTGCCTCGCTACCTGGGGGATTGTCCTAGTGTTCTTGGACAATCCCCGCCCTTGGCGGAGGCTCGAACATCTACCATCAATAGGTCGCGCCCCGATATGGGCTTAGAGAACACCGGAGGGTTTTAGTGGGTAGGACGGTCCTTTTGACCAGAGAGCCCCTTTGAGGAAAATGCATTAAGTTGTATACCGCGACTGTGGCGAGCCGGTGGTTATGTGGGGCTCTCCTCCCCAGAACTTAAGGGGAAGGCCTACCCACTAAAAACCTCAGGGATGGCCTTCCTCATGCATGTAGGGAGCCCCCGGGAACACCAAGCTACTTCCGGGTACCCTCAGCCTCCGCTCCTCCATCGATACAGGGGAGCCCTCCTCGGGGGAGGCTACAATACCTCCCCCGATCTCCACCACCGACGACGGCCTCGACCACGGAAGGGGCGTGGTCCCTCCCGGGTCGCCGTATCCGCGATTTCCTCGCCCCCACCCGCGACCCACGGCGGCGCCGCAGCTGTGCTACCGAGCCGGCGCCGCCTCCTTCGAGCGGGATAGGCCATCTCCCGACCCCGCTCGGCGGCCTCCTTCTGCGTCCTCCTTCCAGCGTGTGCTGGGCCGAGTCAAGGTCGGATGCACGGTGGTGGATGCAATGTGTCGATCCCTCCCGTCCTATTCGACACAGATACTCACCGAAGCAGCCGTGCCCGGTGAGTATCTGAGTCCGATCACCTATATAATCGGTAGGTGACCTCCTCCTTCCCGCGGAGCCAAGCTTCGAGGTGCGGGAGTACGGCACCGACGGCCCGCTGGCGCGCGCAGATCCGTAATTCGAGCTGCGCACGCCAGGCCGCCACAACCCGTCGGTGCCACTCCCGCTTAGGCACTTCGTGCGCGGGTTCCAGGGCGTTCACCTCATCGCTCCCCCGGTCGACACGCCGCGACGCATACGTCTCCGCGTACGTGTCGGCCAGGATGTCGAATGGGGGGGAGCGTCCCAGAACCGTCGCCGCCTCGTACGAGATGGTACGCTAGCCTCGTACGATCCGTATGGCCATTATCTGCTGCAGGCTCCGTAGCAGAGCTCTGCAGCGGGGGGACCTCGCACAGTCTTGCGACCACACGGGAGCCCCATACATGGCCACGGATCGCACGACGCCCTCGTACAGGCAGAATTGAAGTGACCTAATCTAAAATTCTTGTTCTAATTAGTTATACAGACTAGTTTAGTATACAATCATGAAAACAATTCATATACTACCATTAACAATAAAAAATATGACAATTAACGTACAACTTAAAGCATTATAATAGAAAAACAAAAAAATGACCAACTCCTCAATCACATTTTTAGCGTTTACCAATAAACAAGAATTTTTGATTAGGTGGTCACTTCAATTCTAAAGATGCGATATTGTCTAGGTATTTAATTAATCATAATTCGAAACAAAGACAGTTAAAATAATAAAACTACAATAAATAAGTTCCTTAATTCTACAGAATGGTCGTTCGGTTTGTTGCGTCTACATGACTTCGGGATCAGAATCCCGATTTGTTGTTTTAACACAGATATGTTATTGTTATTTTTCATATATAGTTTAGGTATTTAATAATCATAATTCGAAACAACGACAGTTTTAAATAATAAAACTACAATAAATAAGTTCCTTAATTCTACAGGATGGTCGTTTGGTTTGTTGCGTCTACATGACTTCGGGATCAGAATAACGATTTTTTGAACACAGATATGTTAAGATTACCAAATTAACAAGGACATCTCCTAGAGACTCGGTAATAGATTTTGCACTTAGATATTACTAGTTATCGGCGGCAAAAGAATATTATATATATGTTACCTTGGAAACTCATATATTGTTCCCTAGGTCTCAACTCTACAATACTAAAGTCCATATATATATTTCATATACATGTCACAGTCAAAAACACTTGTGTTGAAAAGAAAATAATTGTTTTGAGCGATGCCTTCAGTTAAAAACAGTTTTAATTAATTTTTATGGATAGAAGTGGCTATGAACAATGAAAGTTTTAGCTGCTAAAACCATTCAAAAGTAGATTTCCCTGGCTTAAATTTATACTATCACTCAAAATTCATATAATATTAAGGTCATTAGTGAAAATGGAAACCGGACAGGGATATAAGATTGTAACAACGACAGATGTGCACTTTTGTTTATAAAAATTGATCAAAATTGTTTTTAACTGAAGACAAAGATAAAAATTACTTTTGACTTCATTTTTGCAATGAAAAGTGGTTTTGACGGGTTAAGGGCGTTGACTGTAAAACATACAACATTACTTCTATATAATTAGCATACAAATATGAAGCTATCATATTAAATTTATATAGAAACAAGACAATAGGATGTCGCAAGCGCGTTGAAACTGTGTCGTTGAAATTCGGCCAATTGGTGTAATTTCATTTAGTCGTAATATAATAATTGCGAAAGAATGAAGGCGACATTCCTCGCTTCAATTCTATGTTTAGTTAATGCAACTCTTTAAATACTTTCTGTATGATCCGTTTCATTCACAAATATTTTCGTAAAATATGCTTTTAAAGTATATATCTATATAAAATATCATTGGGTAAATTCATGAAATATGTTTAAATAAGTAATAGCATATTTCATTCATTTTAATTATTAATTTTCCAATAAACTTATGCTGCGACAAAGAACTAACTACCTATATAGCGACAAAAACTCGAAAAAATTTGAATTACTGTTTAGTTATCTATACTAATATTATAAAGAAGTAAAGTTTGTGTGTTTGTATATTTGTATATTTGTTAAATTGTAAGGGGTAATCTCAGGATCTACTGAACCGATTTTAAAAATTTTAGAAATTCTTTCAGCAATGGAACCGATTTTAGAAATTCTTTCAGCAATAGAAGGCCACGTTATTGCTGAGTGTCATAGGTTATATAAAAAACCGAAAAATAAAAAGGTTTTTACGTGGTAGTCCGTTTTGCAAAGTGAATCGGAGAAAAAAACAGGCAGCGGACGGCGCGCGATGGCTTCGGGTTTAATTCGGATCGCGTTCGTGCTCGCTTCGGGGATTATTAATATTATGCCCAACGAAAGTGGGCACGGGTCAGCTAGCACTCAATAAGTATGAAGTAACTCTTTTAATAAAAATTTATAACAAAACCTTTTCATAACTTTCCCCGAGTTAATAATTGGGAGGCGGCACTGCTATACAGTTATTTAAATAGTGATAAAAATTTTCCCAAAACTAGCTGATATGCAAATTATTAAATGTGTTGTAAATAAGTAGATAAGTTTTAATAAACTTATTAAAATGTTTGGCTTGCAACTATCAACTTTATAAAGTTTTGTTCCGTGGCGTTGATGTGATTACAAAAATATATTATGCCATGATTATGCCAGATTAGTAGGTATATAAAAAAATATTATACTAAATTATAGGTGATTTATATATAGGTAAATAAATTATTTCGTTTAAAATTGATTGAATTATTAGAATATGCCTTGAATATTCTAATATTTGGTTGATATGATATATATACTATATGATATCCCTTATTTTTGATGATCATGTATTTTTAATGGAAAATAATTAATGTTTAAACATTTAAACCTTTCAGACTCCTTACTAGTAAAACTACGTGAAATATTTTCAAATAACTGGAAAATATTTTGTCAAAAGTAATATATGTATTCATCAAAAAACTAACGTATGCAATGTGCTCCGCCGCGGCAGCGGGCGCGTATTTCTCGTTCAAAAATAAGGAAGACGATTCTCAGGCAACTCTAAATTAAGACCTGCCTCTACACAACATCTTTAACAAGCTTAATGCTAAAAATAAACTCACCAATGATATAAAAAGCCAATTACACGTCACTTAGCACACTCTCAAAAACACAAGTACACAACAAAATAAGAATAAACACTTTTAAACACAAATAAAGTTTCCAATACGCTTTTGAAATAATTCCAAATTCGAAACGCGTGCACGCATCAACGGAGCAAAAATGGAACTGGTTTGATTCAAACTGGCCATCTGGTTTCTGATTGGCCGAGCACTCGAGGTGAGAGGGTGGCGACCAATGAGGTTGTTTTTGGTTATGGAACGGCAACGCCTTTTATTGGACAATGTGTGGGTTCGCCATTTTTCAGTCGGATGTAGTCTTTATGTAGGAGGATGTAGTTGCGAGCGCGAGTTTTGTTCCGCACTAAACGTATTTTGGTGCGCCAGCTGACATTGTTAAATCATTGTTTGGCACCGTGTGACGTAATGCATTCGAATTCCGGGACTAAAATCAAAATTTTATTCTTCAAATTGGATTTCTACCATCACATTTGCTCGTCAAAGATACTACGCCTAAAAAAATTTGGACGATTCAAACGAGTCTTCTATAATGTCATATTTGAGTAAAGTTAATTTTGTATTTGATTTTCCACAAGATATTTTCATGGTGATAAATCTATGTAGAATCGAAACCTGAACCTCCCAGTTACTGGGAATGAAATGTTAATTCGGACAGTGATATTGTAATCCTGTTTACAATGGGGTGTTTATTTATGACAAGTACATATGTCTGTTTTTATTAAATAACTAAATGCGGGCGAACGCATTTTCGCACTCGTTATATCGAATGTTCCAAACGGAAATATATATTTTCCTGTCAAAGAAAATTTCCTATTGATATCCACATCCCTGTACAAAATTGTATCAAAACCCGAATAGATGTGTTTATTAAAATTTTCCCGATGAAAAAATATAGTAAGTATATGCCCGAGTTAAAAATTAGTTTAATTGCTTTTAAATTGTTTAAGTCCCATAAACAATAAGCCAATCTTTAAAGAGGACTCTTCAGTTCGAGATCGCTCTTAGCGATAAGACTGCCTTTGCCACACATTTTCTTTAATTTTTATGCTTTTTGTTATATTTTTTGTCTGTAATAAAAATAAATATCTCGTCAGCAACACGTAAGAGAATAGCTCTTATGTCGCTTGTAATAGCGATGATTTTTGAAAATCAAGCTAATAAATACATATAAGGTAATTTCTTTAAAGCGTAATAATCAGTTTCGAATTCAAAAGTAATCAACATTCTCCATAATATTGTTCATTCATATTAATAATTATTATTTTTAAAAATGAATAGCATTCAAAAGCAACTTGTAGGTAGAACTTCACCAATTAAAACTTAATTTAATGAGTAATTTAATTATTACCGACATTACTGAAGCATTTTTAACATAATAACAGGCGTTTATTAACTATATAATATCTGAAAACAAAACCCAACATTTCAATTGTAATGCATTATATTCCCACAACGTTTTATCGAAGAAGTTCTTTCCCGATATAGACAATAGGAAAACCATGTCGAACCCTATAATCTGAAATATTCCAAATTTAAATTTATAAATTAATTTAGCTGGTACCTACATTTGAATTTAGAAATGTAATTAATTTGTTATTTCCATATTATTTTTTTCTTTGGCGTTGCTTATTACCGCACTTTATATTGGTCCTGTACAAAACACCAACTTCATATATAAGGACCTGATAATACCAACTATCACAAGGCATTTGCCTGCAAAATAGACAGTTATGGAATCGTTACTCGCTCGAGGTTTCGCTTCTGTCTGTTATTATTTAGTATTTTTTTTATTTTTATTCCCTCAGGAGACAGAGGCTGAGGATCCTCACAAGGAGCATGAAAACGTGCCCAGGATACCCCCGCAACGGCAATGTCACGGAGGTTATGTCGGACTGCACGCGGCCAGAGCGCTCTGACCACGTGACCCGGGAAATATTATTTAGTCCAGCTAATTAAGAGAGACTACACCCATTTCTTAGCACGTGTCCCCTTGAACGATCTCCAAACAAGCGATTAGTTTACGGGGCAGTTTATAAAAATATTTTATGTAAATGTTAGCACAAGTCATGCGTTGCGTACTGACATCTCCGGTGTCCACGTGTTCAAACACCCACCATTGTTTGCTGGGGAACATGAACCAGTCCCTCTAAGCGTCTGTCGGGTTCATTATGTGAACTCTTTGCTAACTGTCAGATATCTTAATCGGATTGAGGTTCCGTATTCACGATAATTGGATATCCCTAGTAACATTATAAAAGCGGAAGTTTTATAATATTACTAGGGATATCCTGTTTTTTTTTTTGTTTTTTTTTTTCTCAGGAGAGGAGGCTAAGTTTCCTCACGGATACCACCGCAACGGCAAGTAGAGATGCGGTGATTATGTCGGACTCCTGGTGAATCGAGGCGGCTCGACCCAACAGACCTACCGACTAAACTCATCCTGAGCTTTGGTCTTAGTGACCCTACTGGCTTTATTGACGAGGGAGCCGCACCTCAGGAGAGGCACGGTTAGCGCTGCCCCATGGGGAGGGCATAAGCGCTAGAAGAAGGCACGATTCTCCAAAGTGGGACCGGCCTGTACGGGAACCTACTCATGGCTAAGCAGAAGGTTGCCGGTTAGGGGGTGACACAGTAACAGAGAGCCGCACCTCAGGAGATGCTCACCTCACCTCTCCTGAAATGATAGCGCATATGCAATCTCCATAAGGAGAGGGCATATGCGCTACAAGAGGCACGGTACACCAAAGTACCACCGGCCTATGTTGACAGAGAGCCTACTCGTGGCTAAGCAGAAGGCTGCCGATTAGGGGATGACAAGGGAGGCGACGGCTCAGACGCCGCCGCTTGCAGGTCTAGAAGGTCCTGCGTTAATTGATTAAGGAGGTCAATAAGGACATGACGCGGTCTACGTATCCTCTGCCGATATTGATTATTGCCTAATGATAAGCTCGCTGAAGGCGGTATTGACGGGAGCGTGCACTCCAAATTCTACTCCCGCTCCTTTACTGTTCGTGCTGCTAGATTGAGGAATGAGCTGCCAGCCAGTGTTCAAGATTGTCAATCCATTGCTTCTTTTAAGCGCAATCTAAAGGAACACTACCTATGTAGTTTGTCTTAGACTACTTTCTGCACTTGATCATATTGTATATATATTTATATATATATGTGTGTGTATGTATTATGGGTGAGTATATTTATATATTTATGATTGTGTGTGGTGTATCAAATTAATTATACGTATCTATTTTAGCGTTGGCTGGAAAAAATCTCTCTTGATAAGTCCGCCTTGGACCAATTTAATTTGTACTTCTTAATATTTTTATTGTAATGGTGTTCAATTGTGTTCAATAAAGAGTTTATATATAACATTCTACAATTTTCTATCAAATACAAAATTTATAGAGGCTACAATTTATAGAGATACTGAACAGCCCGGGACTTCGTCTCTACAGATGGTAGATTTTTTCCACTTATGTACTTGACACTTATCTATATAGGTTCAAGTTATTTATTTATTATATATAGAATACAACGCTTATATATATAACTCATCTCTATAAAACATTTCGATTTCGAGTCACATTTTTTTTTTCCCTCAGGTGAGGAGGCTGAGAATCCTCATGGATACCAACGCAACAGGCAAGTAGGGATGCGTTGATTATGTCGGACTCCTGGTGAATCGAGGCGGCTCGACCACACAGACCTACCGACTAAACTCAGCCTAAGCCTTTGATCCTAATGACCCTACTGGCTTATATGGAAGGGGGCCGCACCTCAGGAGAGGTACGGTTAGCGCTGCCCCATGGAGAGGCATAAGCGCTAGAAGAGGCGCGGTTCTCCAAAGTGGGACCGGCCTGTATTGACTGGGAACCTACTCGTGGCGAAGCAGAAGGCTGCCGAATAAGGGGAGACAAGGGAGGCGACGGCTCAGACGCCGCCGCTCGCAGGTCTAGAAGGTCCTGCGTTAATTGATTAGGGGGGTCGCTTAAGACATGTCGCGGTCTGCGTGTCCTCTGCCAATATGGACTGTTAGAGGAGTCACAGGTACGTTATGCGTTTTTATAAGTCAACACAACGCAATCGGGAGAGTTATGTAAATGATGAAAGAATTGGTATTATTTACCTACACGTTAATGCAATTTACAAAATAAATATAAAGAATTTAATTTAATACTCATAACTTAAATGTGACATACATGTATACATAACACGAAATATATTTTATTACAATTTCAATTTCTGCGATATGTTAAATTGCGACAAAGCCTATTGTATTGATACCAAAAAATACGAAGCGATAGAAAATGAAGAATAACAGGCAAAAAAAAAACAAATCAAGATGTTCTTTTTATCTCGACAAGGAATACTAAAACCACTTAAGTTGTTTAGCCGTTTCCGTATAAACGGATAAGTGATTATGAGCTTTACTCACACGCAATAGAAGTCAAACCTGTCTCCTTTGCTTTATGTGATAACGTTGAATAGCGATCATTATACGCTTATTTGCCACCATTGTGAAAATTTGAAAAGGGAACGCGCGCTTTGTACTTTGACGTTTAGCGGTAGACATCTTGTTTTTAATGACGATGAAATGGGGTACCGTTTTGGGGTTCATTGGCACACTGTAAAGAAATGTTAATCAATTTTTACTATTACTAGACACAAGAAAAAATTATTTATCTTCTTGGATTTACCGATCGATAGATCAACTTTTCATCATCATCAGGCTCATATTAGCGTGGCGGGCGTATGTCTTTATATATTGTCAGACCATTTTCCTTTATTTATATATTGTAATTTAAATAGTATTAAACCTAAAATATCATGCAATGACATCAAACCACGTAATAAATTACGTTGGGGCGAGAGAACATCTGGACAAATTTCAATATATAATAAATTTTGTAATGAACGATTAAAATTATTAGATTTTCAAAAATAAATTATTTAATTAATAATCTTAAATTTAAGTTTTTTACAATATAGACATATAAAATAGATATAGATAAAATAATTATAATACTATAAAAAACTTAAACCTAGTATGCCGCCGGTAGCGAGGCAAGGCCCAAACAAACCAGAGAAATCTCCGGACAATACGCGCCGTGTCGAGAATCACTGCTTTTTGTATCCGACCCTTGATCCATCCGTCAAGCGAGAGCCTCTTAAGATGTTGATCGAGACTCATTGCTATCAAGCCATTCGCAGACACAACTATCGGAACAATGATTGTCGAATCAACATCCCACATGGCGGCTACCTCGTATGCCAAGTCAAGGTACTTACTGGCTTTGTCCTTCTCGGCTTTCACGAGGTTCTCGTCATGAGGGATGGTAATATCGACGAGCATTGCACGGCGTTGGGAGCGGTCGACCACCACGATATCAGGTTTATTGCACGCAATAGTCCTGTCCGTGATGAATAATCTGTTATTCTGTTGTATGAGCTATATTATTGTAAAGTTTAATTAAAATCCATTCAGTAGTTTTTACGTGAAAAAGTAACAAACATCCAAACAAACATTCGCGTTTTAGTTTAATTTCTTGTGTTATTTTTCTTAAATGTAAATCCGCTTTTGCCAATACTCTCAATGCATCTTCATGTAACGTTGTGGTTTTATGATTACTGCATTTTATCATTACATAGTATAAAATAAAGTCGCTTCCCGGTGTCTGTATGTATGTATGTAGCTATGTATGCTTAGATCTTTAAAACTACGCAACGGATTTTAATGCGGTTTTCTTTAATAAATAGGTATATTCAAGAGGAAGGTTTATATGTATAAAACATGCACAATGTAGTAGTGGAACACTGTCCATTTTTGAGATTTCTAATGTGATGTAAATCAACTCACTTTTTTGCGCTTATATTGCTAACGCTGGCCAAACCCAACGAGATTGGTCAAAATGATGTACTACAGTATTGTACAACTTACAAAAGTTGTACAAAAGCGATGGTTTATGTCTATCTCTTAGGGATAAATTACCATAACCATTTTTTCATTGCACTCATGCGAAGCCGGGGCGGCTCGCTAGTGTCATATAAAGCAAGGGTTCAACATTTTTTGAGTAAGTATTTGTTACTGTTTTACAAATATATTTTGTACTAGCTTTTGCCCGCGACTTCGTTCGCGTGGACTTCAGGTTCGTCCCGTCTAAAAATGGTTATTGTGGGTTATTCCTAAGAGATAAACATATACCATCACGGACTTTTTTGTAGACCTTTTTAAGTTGTACAATACTGTAGTAAATTGTTTTGATCTATCTTGTAGGATTCAGTCAGCGTTTGCAATGTAAGCGCAAAAGATGTGTTTTTTTTACGACCTCACATTAGAAACCTCAAAAATTGTAGCCTATGTGTTATTCTGATGTATAAGCTATATTGTGGTAAAGTTTCATTCAAATCCATTCAGTAGTTTTTACGTGAAAGAGTAACAAACATCCATACATCCGTACTTACAAACTTTCGCCTTTATAATAGTAGTAGGAAGTAGGATTCAGGCAAAATTGCTATTATAACATTAATAGGCGCTGTGTCGCTTGTTAAAATATACATAATGTTATTTATCCTCTGCTTCGTTTGTATCCAAATTGATGTCATAATTTTAATTATATTTACTTCGGATATTTTGGTAGATTCCTTTTAGGGCACAAATGAGTATTGTCCTTTATTAATACCTTCCCTTTTTAAATTGTTAAACCAGGTAACTAGTCGGACCGAACACTTAATCAGTACGTAAATTAGATTAATAGAAGTTTAGATATTGAAATTTAAAATGCAACTCATACCTATTATATTCTATCTTTATCCAAACTAAACATATTGCGGGTGTGTTTTATACTGTACGGAACCTAAAACACTATTCAAAATGCGTGCTTCATGGTAATTCTTTCAACACACACTCGACTAACTAAGCACCCTTGAACAGTCGAGTACAATCGTCGCTCCGACACAAATAGATATCATAATAATGATAAAACATCTCCTTTGTGAGCGAGGGGCTCGAGGGGCTATTTAATCTGTGGAAAGCAAAGATGGCGCCGCACTAGAAAAAAGTTTGACAGATAAACTGGCAAAAAATTCAGTTGAATGTAACCTATTATATTCATATAAAGATTCTATGTGGCCATTTGCCACACCAGTGGATATGAACGGAGTGCACTTAATTCTAATAAGTGTGAAGATTGAACTTCAATGTTCATGTTAATGTAGTGACCAGTGTTGCCGGTCTGTGGAGATTTCCCCCTTTTTGGGGTATCACTAGTCTTTGAGAGGCAAAAAATGGGAATTTGAAACAGGCTTAAAGGCTGTCACAGACGTAGCTATAATATATATTAATATACCGGAATATATATTATAGCAAACTACCACACACGGAGACGAAGCTATAATATATATTTTTGTACTCATTAGGTCTGTGATCGTTGTTCGAAGTGTACGCTTTTGAAACATATTCATGATAAAAGTGTATTTATTTTGAAATAAGCACTGTAATATGGATTTTGCAAGCTCACTACTATTGGATTTCATTAATGAATCTTCTGAAGATGATTCTGACGCTGAATTTTATATGCGTGTTGCTTTATCAGGCACAAAAATAAGGACGAAATGGATTGAATCACATATAAGGAATAAACAAAGTCGTGGCGAATTTCATTTGTATTGCGACTTATCCTCAAAAAAATTCGCCTAAAAATCACCAAACTGGCAGCACTGGCGAGCGTGGCGAGAATATGCCTTAATATATATTAATATGTCTTCAGATATAGTACCTCATAGCTTCGTGACGTCATAGAAATATATATTATAGCTGCGTGTGGGTTCTAGATAATTTGAAACGTGAAGTAATTAGAGACACAGTTATATATAAGTAAAACAATCAAAAAAATACACGGACACGTTTATTGAGCACTTAACGTAGTTTTAAACATAATCAACACTTATAATCGTAAAAAAAGTAATTATTATAACAAAACTACAGTAACCTCACAAAGAATTGTTAATCACAAACCCAATAAATTCACGACGAAATCAACTTATAACACAGTTACTTTTACTTAACTTTGGTAACTTGCAGCGAGGCAATTTGATTAGTACTGGTGGAAGTCAGAGCAGCGAATGAATCAAAAATGAAAAGCACACCACGATTTGCACTCCCACGCGGCGGGAAAAGCCAAAACGGAAGTCACAATTATATTGAGCAAGAATCATTCCATTCTAGTTGTAGCGTCGGCAAAGCAGAAGGCGACGGTCAAACGAGCGTCCAACCACCGGACACTAGTCCCGGGCCCGCAAACAGCTCCCGAATGCTGTTTCCGGTGTAACAATTTGTATAGAAAATATATAGCAATATGGTTAGCTATAATATATATTAATATATATTATAGCTACGTCTGTGACAGCCTTAATGTGAACTTGTGAATAAACTTAACGACACATTTAGCGCAACGGTCGTGTGATCGGTTACTGCGCAACGGGTCGCGGGTTCAATTACAGCACGGGGCGGATATTTGTATGACTTACAAAAATTTGTTCCGGTCTGGGTGTTTGTATATGTGAGATTCTATGTTTTTGACTGCATCATGTCTTAAAAAGCTAGTATGGAGCGACGTTTTTAAAAAAAAACAACTTTCTTTAGTTTCTAAGTCAATAGGGTAGATGACTACAAGTGAATATGCCTATTTTTATTATATAATTATCAAAGTTGAGCAATTTCTATATCATGAACGTAGGTCAATATAGAAATCGCACTTTAATTTTGTATTAATATTGCTTTTAGATTTAAAAAAAAATGTACAAAATTCCAATGAAACAAATACCTTTCTAACTTCCTCACATTAAATATAACATTACAGTCAAAGCTCTTTATTCGCGCTTCCTTCATTCGCGTTTTCACTATTCGCGGATCAAAAAAATGCGACGCAATTCCTTTATTCGCGGCTAAAAAATTTATTATTCGCGGATCTACTAAAAAGTACATACATAAAAATAAAAGAATTCCAATTTGCGATTTCTTTATCAACATTGATTGATATGTGACGATGCCTTTGGGACGAAGTCTTATTTTTAAGAGGCAAAATGAAAATGCGACTGCTGAATTGAAGAAGCTTTTAAAAACTGCCAAGCAAGAGAATAATACATAATTCTTCAAACCATTACTTAAGCCTTAAGATAATGAATCAAAATATTCAAAAACTTCATTTAAATTGAAAATTTTTTATATATATATTTTTTTATTTTGTCACCTAAGAACGTATCTCTTATAGTTCCATACAAATTACTATTCTGTATTCACGGTTTCTGTATTCGCGGCATATTTATGGAACGTATTCCCCGCGAATAAGGAACTTTTACTGTATTTAATATAGAAAGTATATCTATAAACGTAAAAATAACAAAGTTATTGGCAATTTTATTTATACGCTCATACAAATTGGGCAACTTTAGTAAATTATGATTAGAGATCGGATAATCGGATGCATATTTACCTAAAGTTAGTTTAAGACAAAGTATGGAAACGGCTTTTTATTGTTTTGTTAAATAAAAATCCCGGGATTGCGGAATTGGATAGCCGGATGTTTATTTATTTACCTAATTTAGTTTTTGACAAAGTATGGAACTGTCTTTTTATTTCCTTAAATAAAAATCCCGGAACTGCCGTCTCACTCACACTCATTAAATCGGAAGTTAACTCAGAGTGAGATATTAGACCATACTTACGCCCGGGCACCATTTCTGTTTTTTTATTCAATTATTTAATTGATTATTGTTTTAGTCAAACTAGCTCACTACTTTCGTATAACACTCTTCATGTAATAAATCGTACATTCATAAATCGCAAGGGGAACTGAAACTAAACTTCATGTAAATACGTATGCATAGTTGTATAAATGAACCCGGAGTCTCGGTCTTTTGAAAATAAATACCACGTGCTAATTTAGTAATTTTCAAACAATATCACTACGTTAAATTTGCAGTCCCGTATTTTCCCGGGATTTTTATTTAACAAAATGTATTTTAAAAAGCCGCTTCCATAATTTGTGAGCCAAAAATTAACTTTAGGTAAATATGCATCCGATTATCCAATCTCTAATTATGACGTCACGATTGCAGTGTACCTTGTATGGAGCGTTTGAGCGACCCGCGACAGCGCCGTGGTGGCCAATATTAAAGATAAGAACCTTTTTTTTTCATCAGGAGAGAGAAGTTGAGAATCTTCACCAGGAGCACGAAACGTGCGCAGGAGGTCAGAGCGGTCTGACCACGTGACCTACCGACTAAACTCAGCCTTAGCCTTGAATGAATTGATAGGAACCTAATCTCCTCTTTAGTTAAGGCGGAAACATTTACGTGTCGTGGCGTGTCGTGATGCTTACTGTCGTGACGGTGAGTGACGTGACGTGTCGTGTCGCGACGTGCTCCAGCGATATTTCCGAACAGTATTTAACAGGGCTGCCAGATTATATATTTGGATACATACAAAATACATATAATCGAACAAAACAGGATACAAAAAACTTAACTTCATTACATAGCAAAAAACAAAGTCGCTTTCTCTGTCCCTATATCCCTATGTATGCTTAAATCTTTAGAACTATTTTTTTCCCTCAGGAGAGGAAGGCTGAGAATCCGTCACAAGGAGCACGCAAAGTGCCCAGGATACATATATAAAAAACATACAATATAAAAAATATATTAATCAAATTGAGCGAATCCAGAATAAGTTTGTGAAGCACCTTGCCTTCAGGTGCCATAAACTACGGAACGATTGTACGCTTCCCACTTTGATCTCGTTGGAAAATCGACGTACGGAAAGGGATTTGTTGTTTTTGTTTAAATTGCTTAACAATTATTTGGATTCTCCTTATTTATTAAGTAATATTTCATTCAGATGTCCTCGATCGTGCTCCAGAAATATGTCGTCATTGTTTGTACCCCCACTTAGAACAAAATATTGTAGGAATACTATTCTGCATCGATCGTGTTCTTCGTATAATAATAATTTTGTGACTTTCGATATTTTTGGTCAAACTATCGCAAAGTTTAGAAATAGTGTTCGTGCACACCATACGTCTTGAATATCCGTATCCCTAAGTTGCTAAGATATACGTAATCACAACATAATATTCTAATAATATTGTAACTATTAGATTTCTAAATTATGTCCCTACAGAAATGCTTGTGAGAATTATTTATAATGTTATTATTGTTTATTGTATTCATAATAGGTTGTGCTGCGATCTACTTATTTTGTATGTATGCTTTATTAATTAAGTGGAAACTTCACTGGTAACTGATATATGTTTTTATGTACTTTAGTTGTAAGTAAAATGTAAACTGTTTGTTTCCCTAATAAATAAATAAATAAATAAAATACCCCCGCAACGGCAAATGTCACGAGGGTTATATTAGACTCCACACGACCGGAGTGGTCCGATAACGTGACCTACCAACTAAACTCGGCCTAAACCTTGGTGGCCATAAGGGCCCTATGACTTGAAAGGAGAGAGGTTTGCCGCACCCTCAGGAGAGGGTACGGTCAGCGCTGCCCTCCGAAGAGGACATAAGGGCGAAGGAAAGCGCGGTACACCAAAGTGGCTCCGGCCTATGTAAATTGATGGGGCCTACTCGTACATTTGCAGCAAGCTGCGAAGTATGGGCTAAGATTTTAAAACTACGCAACGAATTTTGATACGTGGTTTTTTTTAATAGATAGAGTGATTGAAGAGGAAGGTTTATATTATATTTGGAGTTGGAGGAGTTGGAATTCGCAAGTACTGTTTGGAATCCATCACAACAAGTTCATCAATTTAATATAGAAAAACTACAAAAAAAAGTTTCTTAGATGTTTAAATTATAGAGTTTGTAACCATTATAAAGATTATGAATCTTCTCTCGCATTTTATAAAGTGAGAAGTCTGCTACAACGTCGCCACTATCTAGATGCTACCTATTTATTTAAGTTACTCAACAATATGGTTGATGCTCCTTCACTATTAGAACAAGTTTACTTCCGTATTCCTCGTAAACAAGAAAGAAACATTAGAAGAAAAAAAAAATTTTATTCAGTGTTAAATTTACTAACACCCGCTGTGTTTGGTATCAGCATTGCATCCGTGCGAAGCCGGGGCGGGGCGTTAGTGTTCATTAATTTATGAGTTGGCACATTATTTTTTTGCCAAGTCTGGCTTATGGAACTTTTTGAGAGGAAAAAGTGGGCCGTATTAAAAAAACGTATATAATCAAAAGGTGATATAATATAATAGATAACATAAACATCCTATAAAAATGTATTTTCATAGTACGCTGCATGCACGGTCGAGTTATTCCCGAAAAGCGGGACTGAGACAGCCGCGGGACATTTAATTTTTATTTCAAAATCGGAACGTTGATAACGCTGGTAAGTATTTATGTATGTATGCATGTATGGATGTTTGTATGTATGCGTGTATGTATGTATGTATGCCTGCATGTATGTATGTATGCATGCATATTTATGTATGTACGTATGTATGCAGGTATGTATGTATGTGTGCATGTTGTATGTTTGTTTGTTTTTATATATGTATGTATGTATGTATGAATATTTATGTATGTACGTATGTATGCAGGTATGTATGTATGTATGAATATTTATGTATGTACGTATGTATTCAGGTATGTATGTATGTGTGCATGTTGTATGTTTGTTTGTTTTTATATATGTATGTATGTATGAATATTACACCACCGTTACCGCATATCATCAGTTCAAGCAAAAAAGCCCTGCCATCAACAAGTTAAACTAATCATGAAATAACGAAGTGAGTTATGAACGAACAATGACGGACAAACAAGCATCGATAACCCAGCACCACCCCCTGGAGAGGGTCGCTAACAATATGCTGAGTAATGACTTAACTGGGGCCTCTTAGCGGCTGGGGTCGGTGGGAAGCCGACCATTCGTTTTAATAACAATAGAATCGGATTTATATGTATTTATTTGCACATGAAAAATTAAACTAACGACAAAATAAAAAAAATCAATATACTTGTATAACGTTAAGGATTTTTTATTATTATTATTAATAATTTAGGCAATAAGTAAAGTTTAATATAGTATATGTAATAATAAATAAATAACGCTATAATTTACTTTGATAATTTGCTTGTATTTCTCAATACATATATTTATATATGTATATATATTAAAAGTACATTATTGACTAATGCTTCGGCTACATTAGCGGGCTATGGCGAATATTCGTGTTAACGCGATGAATGTGGCCGGGTTCATCGCGTCATTGTTATTTCTTTCTATAAATTCTCGCACTAATCAAAAATATCCTCAGATAAAAAGAATAAATAGTAATCGTGCGTTCGCTACAAGAAAACTGATCCCCTGACCACACGACAACAATAACACTTTGTTATCGGCGGTATTGTCGAGCACTAAAATTGTTATTTATCGTCACAAAAACGTGGACGCCGTGTGAACGTATCTCGGAAATGGTTTCTCGGAACCAGTGGTTCTACCATGAGTTTGCTATCGTTTTCGATAGGTATTTGACGTATAGTAAACACCAGAAGTCATGTCAGTTTAATATGAAAGATTAGTACAATTACGCACCGCAAGGGGCGCTGTACAAAGTTGCCATACAAAAATACGCTGTCGATATCCTTTGCAAACGAATGTAAACTCTAGTGTTGCAACGGATCACTGTTTCTGTTTCCGCAAGTGCGGAAGTTCTGCGCGCTTTTCAACATCCGATTCGGTTTTTTTTCCTCAGGAGAGGAGGCTGAGAATCCATCATGGATACCACCGCAACGGCAAGTAGAGTTTTATTTATTATTATTTTTTTTTTGTTCCCCTGAGGAAAATGCATTAAATTGCATACCCCGGCTGTGGCGAGCCGGCGGTTATGTGGGGCTCTCCTCCCCAGAAGGGGGAGGCCTACCCACTAAAAACCTCAGGGATGGCCTTCCTCAGGCATGTAGGGAGCCCCCGGGAACACAAAGGCCACTTCCGGGAACCCCCAGCCTCCGCTCCCCTCTCTAGAGGGGAGCCCTCCTCGGGGGAGGCTACCACCTCCCCCGGTCCCCTCCACCGACGACGCTCCCCGGCCACGGAAGGGGCGTGGTCCATTCTGGGTCGCCGTAGCAGTCCCGACTTTCTCGCGCCCGCCGGCGACCCGCGGCGGCGCCGCAGCTGTGCTACCGAGCCCGGCGCCGCCTTCTTCGAGCGGGATCGGCCATCTCCCGACCCCGCTCGGCGGCCTCCTTCTGGAGCATCACTGCTTCACAGAAGGAGGCCACAGCCCTCCAACCTCCCTCGTCCAGCATTGCCGCAATCAATGCCGGCGGAGACAGATCTCGCCCGAACTCTGCGACCAAGACTCGGCGCTCGGAGGCCCACGCGGGGCACTCCGCCAGCGTGTGCTGGGCCGAGTCGAGGTCGGATGCGCAGTGGTGACAATGTGTGATGTGACAAAAAAACGACCCAACAGACCTACCGACTAAACTCAGCCTAAGCCTTTGGTCTTAATGACGACTGGCTTGAATTGACGGAGAGCCGCACCTCAGGAGAGGTACGGTTAGCGCTGCCCCATGCCCCAAAGAGGCACGGTACACCAAAGTGGGACCGGCCTATGTTGACTGAGAACCTACTCGTGGCTAAGCAGAAGGCTGCCGATTAAGGGAAGACAAAAGAGGCGACGGCTCAGACGCCGCCGCTTGCAGGTCTTGACGGTCCTGCGTTAGTTGATTAGGGGGGTCGCTAAGGACATGACGCGGTCTGCGTATCCTCTGCCAACTTGGATTGGGGTTATTCGCTGAAGGCGGTATGGAAGGGTAACTCGATGTCCGCGGCTCTAAAGAACCGCTTGGAGCACTCCCTAAAATGTTGTTGGATGGTTAGGAGTTCGAAGTCCCTGTGGAGGTCACAATTGCAGACGAATTAAGGGGCATCGGCCATTCGGTGCAAGAGTTTGCTCTGAACGACCTGGATTGGGTGGAGGATCTGCGGCTCGGTGTGTGCAAATACCGGGCACGCGTAAGAAAGGACTGGTCGAAGTTTCTGTTTTTGTTTCCGCAACTTTTATAACGGAGATTTAAGCGGAAGTTTATAATCGACGGCTGAGAGTTACGCATGCGCGGCGGGAAGCGCGTGCGAATCGCTGGACAGATTGTTAGGTGCAAAAGCGGCCAAATTACTTTTTATAAAATATATCTTGCCAACTACTAAATTTTAAATATTAATAAAATGTTCAGTTGCAAAGTTGCAATATTAAGCCATTTATAGCCTCCTTCACTATTTCCCTGCCATTACTCTTTTTTCAATGTCAGACTCATATTTACCATCTTTTCTAAACATAAATCCTCCTTTCTCCGTATCCAAACTTTTCGATTTTTGACATTATTTTACATCGCGCGTTCCCATGTCAATACTTCAGCACAAATATATTAGACCGATACAAATGATTATCTCCCCTGTGGGTCCTAATAGCCTAGGATTTATAACTTTCACGATTATTTTAAATCATCAAACCAGTTAGATGACAAGCGAGCTTTTCTTAAAAACCCATATCGACACAACAATGTATTAATAAAGCAGATATTAACGGTAGTCTCCCCGTAGGTCCGGGATGGGCAGTAATTAATTTATGCCGGGTCCCGGGGCTTGGGTGTCGGATTACCGCGCGGTGGGCCCGTCGCCACGGCAGCAGGACCACGAAAGTCCCGGCTGATACACCGAACTGTGAAATGTACAACGCATATCGTAAAACAAAGTCGCTCAATTTGCGTCGACTCTTTTTAGTTTCCCTAACGGTCTGGAACCGCGCCGAACACTGAGAAAAAAATCCTGCTAAATTAACAACAAAAAGTTAATCCGGGAGAGCCGTTCATAGTGAATTGCTACCATAACAATTTTTTTATTGTCAAATGAAATCGACAATTAGGTAGATTCGGCAACAATAATATGTTGCTAAAAAAACAATTGTGATCTTGTGCCATATCACAACCCATATTAGTTACACCAACAATTTAGCTTTGTCACCATAAATATTCCCGTTTTGCCATGATTAAGAACGGACATGAAGCAGGTTGGGTGAATCGTTGGGGTTACCTATGAAATATCGAATTCCAAATGATCGAATATCAAAATATTATCAGTGTATTTCGATATTCGATATTTCGTAAGTAACCTCAACGATTCACTCAACCTGCTTCATGTCCGTTCTTAAATCTAAGCACTAGTTGTAAATTGTCTTGCTTTTAAATTCACATTAAATAGTAGAGCAGAAGTATTTAGTGTTCACAACCGTGATTCAAAGTATATTCCGCCATTGTGCTACACCGACATAATACGCGCGCGCTCGGTCGAACATTCGTGAAGAAAATGGACGAGCCGAGCCAAGTCCTGCGTATATAAAAAGTACCTACTTTGTCGGCGCCCGAGTGAAACGAAATAATTACTCGGAAGTTGTCACAATACACTAATTTATTTGCTAAGCGAACAATCTTAAATATTGTTAGTTTTGAATATTGTTCATCCAGCATCGTAATAAATAAACATGACAACAACTTTAGTTTTGTTACAGATTATGTTGTCATACTATAAACACTAAAGTTAATATTCGAACAGCAGTCGCGGATGCTACGCGCTGCAACGTTAATAAACATTGTTAGATTTCCGAAGACACAGGAACAATAAATCTCAAACAATAAAAAAATTACAGAGGACACTATGAGACCTTTGTTATTGTGCGTCAAATGTTTTGTTGCAGTTACTGTAGTTATTCAACAAAGCTTTTATGGACACTTTGTTAGTCATTTTTTTCTCAGTGAACCTTCAATTCCTGTGCCTTCCACAAACACACTCAAGGTAGAGCTGAAGCTGCAGATGGCTAATCTGCGGCTTCGTAATACAAAACTACGATTTAATACTTCCATCATTCATTGGGAGTGTTGGTAGAGATGTGGAAATTAAATGTTTCCTTGTAAAATTTATATCCTTGCCATGCCCTGATTTAAAAAAATTAACAGATACAGGCTGATAGCATGTACGTGAATGCTCTCGCCTTTCCATCTCTCTCTAACATACCAGTATCCTATGTTTTCCTCTCTCACAGTACCGATCTAATGGTATAATAATAAATACGGCCCACCTATAGCAGAGGACGATGAAGGTTATTTTTCAAAACGCTTTTTTTTCCTAGTTGTTATACTATATCTTACAGTTTTAATTAACCATTTAATAAACTATAATATGTTATACAAAAACTGCATATAAAAATAAAATTTGTGATTTATTTTTATTTTCAAACAAAAAGTTCGGTTTTGTTAGTAGACTTATTAAAAAAACAAGAGATTCAAACTTTCGCGCAGCCATGCGCGTGCGCACCAACAAACTACTGCTGTACAAGGCGCAGGCATGCGCGGCACGCGGCCGGCTGTCAGCTAATGGCGCGCCGACAATTAAACTTAACGAATTATTGGCATCTGCGCTAGAGGCTTGATTCGATTTCCTTCGAGGTGCCACAGCCACAGGAACGTCGAGATCAATTGGAAAGGCGCATTACTTTATTTCTCACGAATCTTCGTGTGCTTTCATTCTGTTTGCGTTGACTGAGTTTATGTCCTAAGTATCACGATGAATACTACTAATATTACAAACGCGAATGGTTGTATGGATGTATGTTTGTTGCTGTTTCATGTAAAAACTACTTAATGGACTTTAATGATACTTTATAATAATATGGCTTATATAGAATAACACATATTAAGGCATATAGACACATAATACGCCACACTATATAAGCTACTCGAAATAGTAATTCTGCGCAGACGAAGTCGTGGGTGCCAGCTAATCCTTACTATAATATATATAATTACTAATATTATAAATCGGAAAGTGAGTTTGTTTGTTTGTTCCGCTTTCACGCCGTAACTAAGTGAACCGATTGCTTTGAAATTTAGCAGACGTAAAGATAAAAGTCCGGATTAAATAGGCTACTTTTTATGCCGGAAAAGAGAAATAAAGGCTTCGCTCAAAAACTACTGCACAGATTTTCATGCGGTTTTCATCAATAGATAGAGTGATTCTTGACCAAGGTGTTGCGGTATTTTTTATCTCGGAAAAACGGAAGCGCGATAAAACCTTCGCGCCATAAACCGACTTACGCGCATATGTAGCCGTGGGCAAAAGCTAAGACCGTTAAACTTCTATAGACCCAATCCCGAAATCCACGCGGGCGAAGCCGCGGGCAGAAAGCTAGTGTTTTATAAATCAAATTTTCATAATCATTCTTCAATTCACAACTGGACATAGGCCTCCCCCAAGAATCTCCACATCTGTAGGTCCTGCGCTGCTAGCACATAAAATTAGCATCAAACATCACTGAGCGTCGCAGACCATTACTGATAAGAGGATGGGGGCCCTGAGCACAGATCCCGTGTGCCCTTATGGTGAAAACGGTATTTTCCGCAGAAATAGGTATAATTATTTATCACTCGTGCGAAGTCGAGGTGGGCTAGTCTTAACCAAAGCCAACATTAAGAAAGAAAGAAAGAAAAGAAAAAACATTTATTGACTCGCACAGACATACAACATTACACATTGTAATAAAATACAATAAATAGTTTAAAATAAAGTATAGACATGTGCCAAGCCAAAAGGTTCCTACCTCAGCATGTGCTTTGCGCCATATATGATGCCGCAAAGCGCTGATATTCTGACGTACGGGAAACAATAAATAATACACAATTATATATTAATTGATAAATATACATTATTAATATTATACATAACTTTAAAATAGACATACATAACTTATAATACACATGATAAAAGTATATGATAGTACTATAAAATTAAGAATAAAATATATATAAATGTGATATTTTGGTGGTAGTAGTGGCGTTAGGACCATCATATACATGCTTGTGTTTGCGTCCAGAATCGTTTCGAATATTCAATCTGTGGTGCCATTCTAATAGTGTATTCCAAAAGTAAGGTAATACCATTTGTTATTTTCAATTTATGTTTGTTAAATTTGAGTTCTTAGTGTTAGTTATTTTTAACATATTATTTACTTATATTAATATTATAATATACTTGTTACTTGATTAAGCTGATGGCCTATGGCCAATGCTTTAAATAAATAAATAAAAAAAAAATATAGTGTATTCCATTAAAGCACTTATGATATTTTTAGTCCTTATTCGCCATGTCTGTCCGTCCGTATATCACAGTCACATTTTTCCGTAACTATAAGAGCTATACTCTGGAAACTTGGTAAGTAGATGTATTCGGTGAACCGCATTAAGATTTTCATAAAAAAAATAGAAAAAGAAACAGTAATTTTTTGGGGTCCCCCATACTTAAGACTGAAACTCAAATTGTTTTCATCAAACCATAAGTGTGGGGTGTCTATGAGTAGGTCTTCAAAAATAATATTGAGGAATTGTTTGCGCGCAAAACTGAATAGTTTGCGCGGGAGCTGCTTTCAAAGTGTAAAAATGTGTGTGTGTCCCGTAACTTCTAAAATAATTGAATGATAAATGTAAAAATAATATATAATGTACATTACCATGCAAACTTCCACCGAAAATTGGTTTGAACGAGATCTAATACCTAATTAGTTTTTAGGGTTCCGTACCTCAAAAGGAAAAAACGGAACCCTTATAGGATTTTGTTGTCCGTCTGTCCGTCCGTCTGTCAAGACCCTTTTTCTCAGGAACGCGTGGAGGTATGAATCTGAAATTTATATCAATTACTCAGGTCTACTGTCCCTTGAAGCTGTTGAAAAAATCAAACTTCTAAGCCAACGCAATCAAAAGATACAGCCGTTTATGCCGCAAATTTTCGACACTTGCAAGGGAATCAAAACCTACAGGGTGCTTCCCGTGAACTCAGAATCTTGAAATTTGGTACGAAGCAACGTCTTATAGCATAGATACCTAAAGGAAAAATTACGAAAACCATAAATTTTTAGTTACATCACATCTTAATATATATATTTCTTGTGTGCGTGTGTATGTGACTGAACTCCTCCTAAACGACTGGACCAATTTTGATGAAATTTTTTGTGTGTATTCCAGGGGGCTTGAGAATGGTTTAGATTCACAATACGGTCATATAGATATTGTTTTTCAGCTAAATTATTTATTTAAAAAACATTTGAGACAACGTGAGACAACGTGACATTTGAGACATTTGACAGGACAACGGTCTGTTGGGCCAGCTAGTAATATATATATTTTTAATAATTTTAAACTTACTACCCATTTCCTCATAAACGCGTAGAGGTATTAAATTGAAATTCATACCAAATACTTAGGTCTATAATACCTTTAAGCTGTAACAAAATCAAACTTCTATGTCAACGCAATCAAAAGAAACAGCAATTTAAGCTGCATATTTTGAAACTCGCAAGTACTCGCAAGGGAATCAAAACCTAAAGGGTACTTCCAGTCGACCTAGAATCTTGAAATTTGGCATGAAGCAACGTTTTATAGCACACATAAAGGAAAAATTCCGAAAACCTTAAATTTTTAGTTACATTTTTTTTAATACGTGCAAGTTTATTAATATTAATTAATATATTATTAAATGATTATCATAATTAATATTGAATGGACACTTAATTAAGTTATATTCCATATTGAAACTTTAGCTCGTATCTATTATAACATTACTACCCCCGCAGGTGTAATTAATTTGGGAATCATTGAATTACAGCCTGCATATAGAACGAACGTTCACGTGTTGTTGACTTCATCATGTCATTGACTGGCAGAGAGAGCGAGACCTCAGATAGAGCGAGATAACTGTAAGGCTTTCGGGCGAGGCGGGGTTAACACGCCCCGTGACCACTCCTACGCGATTCACCAATTCCGCGAGCCTCCCCTAATCTTTGGTCTGTGGCAGTCAACTGATTCTGAATAGAAAACTTAAATGATATAAACAGTGAAGAAAATCCCACGTGACTGAATCTTTATTTGAGACAAAAAAAGAACATATTTATTCATTGATTTACCAACATTTATTGACGCAGTCACTTTTTCTATTGGCCAACTCTGCTTTTTTGACATCCACTGACAGCACAACCAATTAAAATTTAAAATTTGTTTAGTCGACTTTATTATCAAATGATTAAAACGCTATCAATCATAAATTCTAACCTTTTTTTCCAAAACTGTTAATTTGTCGTTGAACTTTTTTATCTCGATTACGAGAATTGATAGTAATTTATCTACAGGCGATCCACTGGATCCAGCAAAGTTCTAAAAGTGGTTTATAAAAGAAAACAGTTTGGAAACTACTGATTTAGATGCAAGGCAGATTTTTATGCAACTCTATGCTCAATTCCTAGCACTTAGATGCCAAGCAGATTTATATGCAACTCTATGCTCAATTCCTAGCTCTTAGATGCCAAGCAGATTTTTATACTACACCAGGCTTAATTCCTAGCACTTAGATGCCAAGCAGATTTTTATGCAACTCTATGCTCAATTCCTAGCTCTTAGATGCCAAGCAAATATTTATGCTAAACTATGCTCAATCCCTAGCACCTAAATTCGGAATTTCACGCTAAATAATATTTTTGGTAAAACAATCTAAGTACTATTTGATACGTCATACAAGGTACATTTTACCCACAGCCCAATGCGTTCGGTTGGTCTGCCAAGCGAATAGTGTCGGTATACCGTCCACATATCAATGGATTTTGAATAGCGACCTCCCACTGACGCAACGTGGGGGGCTAACGCTTTGCCCAATGTGTACAGCCTGCATAAGGTAATGTTAAATCCATCCTCTTTTGAATACACCCTCACGCGAAGTCCTAATTTATTCCATACTAGCTGATGCCCGCGACTTTGTCTGCACAGATATTAGATTTTTTCTTACTCACTTGACACTTGTTGTCATATTTTGTACAATTCACACAAATTTTTTGTTTCTTATGACGTGATATTTGACGAACTTGTATACTAACTTTCAACCCTTATTTCACCCCCTAGCTGGTCGAAATTTCAAAAATTCTAGAACAAATGTTTAATGATTTTTTTATCAAGTGCTTAAATATAAAGTTTCATGGTTTTATCTTTTAAAATTAAGAAATCCCATACAAACTTTCAACTTCTATTTCAACCCCTTCATCCCTTTTTTTCGAAATAAAAGTAGTCTATGTTCTGTCTCAGGGTCTAAAGATTGTCTGTACCAAATTTCATCAAAATCGGTTGCGAGGTTTAAGCGGGAAGCGTAACAGACAGACAGACAGAGTTACTTTCGCATTTATAATATTAGTTGGGATAACAGATAGGCTACAATTTACAAAGATATTGTATGAATTGTCTAAAATATAGTGATAACTGTCAAGTAAGTAAACCATCTAGTAGACGAATTCGCGGCAACCAACTAGTATGTTTATAAATTGTAGCCTATGTGTTATTCTAATGTATAAGCTATATTATTGTAAAGTTTTATTAAACTCCATTTAGCAATTTTAACAAAACATCGTTCCGTACAACTTTTATAATAATAGTTCGGGATTCAGTGACAGCCACACCGTAGTACGTAATGTAGTCGATCAAATTAATGGACGGACATTAGCATTTATATTGCTGTTTCGAAAATTACGCTCGACATTATTTCGTGATTGAGTAGCTGAATAGATAGATAGATAATAGGGTTATTTGTTACGGCAAAATTTCCAGGAGTAATGGACGTGTCTGCAGCAGCAAGAAGAGTCTAGGCTCAGTATGCAATTGCCTGACGACAAGAACACCGAGCCGTTTAAAGCCGTCACCCAGAAATGAAAAGGAATTGAAACAGCTACCAGCACAGACAGTTACACTCATCAACTCCTACACGATCATGATCTTCATTTATTTCATCATACTTAATAATTCCAAAGTTCTAGAAAAGCTCGTCTCTCATAAACTTATCAGATTCCTCAATATTAATAACCTCCTAAATCCTTTGCAATCCGGCTTCCGCGTGGGTCATAGTACGACTACTGCTTTGACTAATATTACCCACGATATTCACCGGGGTATGGTAAACCGCCAACTTACGTTGCTAACACTATCGGATTTCAGCAATGCATTTAATTCGGTGGATTTTGATGTGCTTACTTAGGTGTCCTACGTTCTCTTGGCATATCTCCTATCGTAATTGCTTGGTTTCATAGTTACCTGTCGGGCCGTCGGCAGCGAATACACATTGATGACTCTTTGTCTGATTGGTGTATTTCTATTTCGTGTGTAAGTCGGGGCTGATATGCATCACTGCGACCTATTAAGATCTATTGTGACCAGCCTCCTATGTAGGTTCTATGTAGGCCCTACAGTAGCTCCCTTAACTGGGCACTGACCAAGAAAGATAGGATATTCCCAGTTCGGATTGTTTTTATTTCATCTGGGTCAAGGATGTGTTTCCCCAGGTGTCTGTTTCTTTTGTGAATCAGCGGTTCACAGTAGCACAAGAGGTGAATTGGTGTTTCACGCTCTTGTTCGCAGACTCTGCATGTGTCAGTGCCCTTTAGTTTCTGTTGTAAAGGTGTCTATTCAACTTGCAGTGACCGGTCAAAGCCCTAACCATCACGCTCAAGTTACTCCTGTTAAGCTTTAATAGCTCGTCAGTGCGTTTGCGAGAGTATGGTTCGATTAGTGCTTTTGAGTGTGTCATCCCGGACGTACTGTGCCAGTCTGCTTTCGCCTCGTTAAGAAGGCGAGTTTTTAGGTATTGCATGGCCTGGTTCTTTGAGATACCACAGATAGGCTCTGGGCCGAACTGTATTCCTTGAGCCCCAGCCCTGGCTAGTTCATCGGCCTTCTCATTACGGTTATTCCAGAATGACCTGGCACCCATTTGAGAGTGATTTTGTTCTTTTCTCCCAGGTCATTGAGTTTTTTCACACAGTCTTTTACTAACTTTGATTTAAGTGTGATATTGTTTATTGCTAGTAAAGCTGCCTGACTGTCTGAATTGATTACGATTTTTTGGTTTACGTAGTTTCGTTGGCGGTTCGCTTGTACACATTCAATTATGGCACAGACCTCCGCCTGGAATATAGTGGCATACTTTCCCAGGTTTATGCTTTTGCTAACCCTGGGTCTGCCCCCATATATGCCACATCCTACGTTGGCCCCCATTTTGGAGCCATCGGTAAACCACACCAGACACCCGTCATTTGAGGGATCTCTATGTCGGCCTTGCGCCCAGTCTTCCCTCTTGGAAATTTCCACAGTGAAATTCTTGTGGAAGCTAACTTCTGGAGGCAAGACGTCTGTCGTCATTGCAAGAAGTGGACATTCAAACACTTTTTGATATAGTGTCCTGATTGGTGTAATATCAATGCTGGTGTCCCGCAGGGTAGCGTTCTCTCTCCGCTATTTTTTCAGTATTTATTAATACCATTACACAATCACTTTCATGTCTCTATCACTTGTATGCTGATGACTTGCAGATTTACACACAAGCTCCACTGTCTGATCTTTCGCAAGCTATAACGGTAACTAATAGAGACCTCAATATAATCGACAGATGGAGTAAGTCTTACGGGCTTGCTATCAACCCTAGCAAAACACAAACCATTATCATCGCAGTTCCTATTTTGTTTCGCGCATTGACTACAGTCTGTTGCCGGTGGTGATTTTTGGGGGAACAACCATTCCTTTTAGCGAATCGGTGAAAATTTTGGGATAGTTTTTGATCAGTGTCTATCATGGCGACCGCAAGTTGAGGTGGTTCGCAAGAAGATATTTGCAGCCTATGGTTCGCTAAACAGATTTCGTAACTTCCTCCCTGTCCTCGGGACTGTCTTCAGTGTTAGCTCAATCTCTCTTTTTGTCCTTAATTGACTACGCTGACGCTGCCTAGGTGGGTCTGTCGGAGGAATCACTTGAGCGTCTGCAAAATGTGGCCATCAGGTTTGTTTGCAATCTGCGTAAATTTGACCATGTTTCTTACCATCGCTCCAAACTTCAATGGCTTCCTATTCGGCAGCGCTGAGATTTGCATATTTTATCTCTTCTTTACAATATCTTGTTTCTTCCTACATCTCCAGCATACCTTAAGTCTTTGTTCTCTTTTCGGTCCTCTTCCTCCAGTCGCGTTTTACGAGCGAATTTTAACTTGACTCTTGATATCCCTTCTTGCAGTACTGATTTTCTCTCTTACTCTTTTCCCTATGCCGTTCGACTTTGGGATTCTCTCTCTGAGAGTATTAGGAGAGCGCAAACGTCGAGTCCTTTAAGAACCAAGTCCGTATCCATTTCCTGTCCTTAAATTCTTAAATTAATTTTACCTACTTTATTTACTTTCACAATAATTGCACCTATTCCCAAAATTCCTAGTTTGTTTTCGTTTTTCTCTTATCTAAGGTTACCTGGAAGAGATTGCATTTAGCAATAAGGCCGCCGTTTGCTCATACATACTCAACAAAGACAATCTTTGTTTGTTTACTTTATTTCTTGTATTTATTTTGTGTGCAATAGTTTATTATTATTGATACTAACTTTCTGCCCGCAACTTCGCCCGCGTGGAATTCAGGATTGGGTCTAAAAAAGGTTAAGGGTCATAGCTTTTGCCCGCGGCTACATATGCGCGGAAGTCGGTTTATGGACTCGGTTCACGGGAAGCGCGAAGGTTTTATCGCGCTTCCCGTGGGACTATCCGTTTTTCGAGATAAAAAATACGGCAATACCTTGCTCAAGAATCACTATCTATTGATGAAAACCGCATGAAAATCTGTGCAGTAGTTTTTGAGCGAAGCCTTTATTGCGCATGCCGTGGGATCTGACGATTTTTCCGGGATAAAAAGAATCCTATTATTTAATCCGGACTTTTATCTTTACGTCTGCAAAATTTCAAAGCAATCGGTTCAGTAGTTACGGTGTGGAAGCGGAACAAACAAACTCCTACTTTCCGATTTATAATATTAGTGAGGATTTTTGTTACTTCATAGGTAGGGGGTACTTTTATAAATAACTAGCGGACCCGACAGACTTCGTCCTGTCAAAAAGATTTGTACAGTGGCAGTTTTTTGTTCCTAATTATTTTATTGATAATGTCGCATAGCCAACCAAATCGCAAAAAAAGTCTAAATGATTGAGGCTATTCAATTTTGGAACGTGACATTAAATCCTCCAACGATGTATTCTGTGCTCCAACGCATGCACGCACACTGTTTTGATAGATATGATTGAATTTCAACTATATGTAGCGTTAATAAAGCACAAATTGACTCTTTGATGTTAGGAACACACCTTCATTGCTTAGACAAGTGAGTGCTTGCAATATGAACTTTATACAATAACAATAAAGCTCAATTCGACTGTACGTTTTAGTTAGAAAACGTTTGCATGGGAAAATAAAAGGGCTGTTTTTAGGGTATTTCCGATAATTATTCGAATTTTCCTCATTGTAAAAACCCTCGAACTTCAACGAACATTAACAAAAAAGAATTGGCCAAATTGGTCCAGGCGTTGTTGAGTTTACCAACACATTATGCGATTTATTTTTATATATAAGATGTATATGTATTTATATTAGAAGATAGTATAATGTAAGTAAATAGATACTATCAGTGTATGTCGAGATCTATTATTATGGACTCCCAAATTTTTTTTTCGTTGACATAGATCCCTTGCATATTTTCATAGACCCCTAGGGGTCGATATAAACCACAATGGGAATCACTGATCTACACACACTACATATACAGGGTTACCTGGTAAGTCGTGCGAACCCCGTTAGGGGGTCGTGGTTCCCACCATTTCTGAGATTTCCCCTTGGAACCCCGCCCCCCAACTTAACCCTTTTCAAGTTATAAGGCTTTAGACTTTTTTGAAAAAATGTCCGATTTTTGTCTATTGGCCCATTTTTTTTGTTTATTATAATTCAAATATTTAGTTTTATACTATTTTTGTGTAGCAGATTAATTTGTTCATCATAATGCAAAATAAAAATAGAGTTACCTCAACTAAATAGGTTGTAGATAGAAGATTGATAGTTATAGCATCAAACAAAAATCAGTACAAATCAAACTTCAACCAGCAATAGTAAAAAAAAATCTATGACACGTAGGCTGCAGACACCTTTAAAAATATCTACGTTTCATTAGCTATTCAACAAGGCATAACAAGGTAGGCTGCTATTAGATTTCTTGGAATAATCTTTGGTAAAAGTCCTAAAAGGAGTAGTGAAATTAATGTAAAATTTATCAATTATGTTACAAAATAAAATAAAACAATTTAAATTAGGTTAAACAAATGTTTTTATTTTATCTTTCGTGTTCAACATGCCCATCTCTGTTTCGCACACACACTCGCATTCTGTTTCTAAGTCCACTTTTAACCACCGATGTTGTTAAACCTCTTCTTATTTCATCTGCTGCCATTAGAATCCTTTCCTTTAACACGTCTACAGACTCAATTGGGTGGTTTTCGTCGTATACTATGCTTTTCATGTGCCCCCATACATAAAAATCCATGGGGGTCAGGTCTGGGCTTCTCGCTGGACCTCAAAATGGAGAAAAAAGAAATTAGAGCCATCATCAAGTACCTCTGTTTGAAAAAAATGTCTACCAAAGAAACACACAGCAACTTGGTGGATATATTGGGGACTCTGCTCATTTATATTCCACAGTAATACGCTGGATCAAGGAGTTAAGTTGGGTAGAACATCCACAGAAAACAAACCTCGCAGAGGATGCCCATCCACGTCCCTCATCGAGGTTAATGTGGAAAAGGTTGAAGATATTGCCTTGGCACATCGTAGAGCCACCATCAGGCACATAGATGAGATCAAAAGGATGATGTCAGTATCCAAAGAATCTTCACAAACAAATCGCCATGTTTTGTGACCATGGATTTGGATCCTGAAGCAAAATGGCAGTCAATGACTTGGAAACAAGCTTCCTCATCAACATCAAGGAAATTCAAAGTGTCATGTTTGGCAGGGAAGACCTCCATTTTCTGGGGCGTAGAAGGACCAATAATATTGGAATATTTGAAAAAAGGCTATTTACAGGCTCTTGCTATGCAGAACAAATAAGATTGTGGGAGGCCCTCAAAGAAAATAGCCGCAACAATCTGGCAACAATCTGCGCTCTGGAGTGCTATTTAATCAAGATAACGCACCAGCTCATAAATCTGCTGTTGCAATAGCTGTCATACAAGAAATGGGGTTTGAATTGGTAAAATTCATTAGTGGAAAAAATTGGCCTCCTTATTCGCCAGATCTAGCTCTCCGAGATTTCTATCTCTATACTTGGCTCAACAATCACCTCCGAGGCAAGAAAAATAATTTTAAAAAGGAATATTAGGTGTACAATAAAGATGAACTAAATGTATTAACTTGTTAGGACACTATGTAGAAAAATAAAAATAATTCAAATCCAAATGGTTTATAAACAGTTCATATATTAGTGTTGTAGTAGTTACCAATGAATAATAGCAAAAAGTAGAGACAACATTTTTTACATTGGTTCTAGCCCTGCAGGCTAGATATTTTATATCTATGATTATAATATATTTGCTCATAAAAAAAAGTGAATCTCAAGTCTCTAGGTCAGCATGTTGTGATGTAAACATACCTAGAAGTCTCTACAACATCACCACCAAGTCCCAACTGACCAACATCTCCTTGGCCGCAAGCTAACACACGGCCCCGCTTTTTTGGTACAGTAGGAATTTCCAATTGGATTGCTGTAAAAGAGAAATAATTATATGTCAACTTTTTTTGCTGTCTATAAACCAGAAAAGTTTTCTCTAAAGTGTAAGATCTAAAAATTGTACCAGATTAAAATTAAAAGAAATTGATTTCCATATAAAATACTATTATTTTTTAAATGTTTATAAGTTATTTTATTTATATATCAAAGTAAGTAATTTTTATTGATTAATCGGGAACAAATATGTATAGGCATTAAGTATTAGCAAAAACATTAAGTATTGTATATATAACATTTAGAGTATTATTAACATACCGATATAGAATTATTTACACTACAAATAAATTGTATAATGTAGATGACAGGGTTAGTGCAAAATATTATATTATTTCACTTATTTTTAATTCTTATAATGATTTGATTACCGGGGTGTAGTATACATAATCAATATATTTTATATTGAACTTTTGGTATCATTCAATTTAAGCTTCAAAACATAGATTTGTAGTGGTATAATAAGATAGGACAAGTTTGACACATTGGGGATATTTGATTGTAGTTTCTATAATGTATAGAATGGAATGATATCATAAATTGAGTAAATTATAAATGAACAAATAAGTATATACCTCGACTAAATAACCTCAAATTATGACTCAACGCATCGCTTACGCAATTGTGAGATCAAAACATTATCGTAAAATGACACGCGTTATAATAGTAAAAGCATTATACCATTTCATGTTTATTTCGTCTAGAAGTGTGAATTGAGTAGAATTAAATAAAGCTTAATTGCGTTGATCTTTAATGCAGTGAGCGTCTCTTTTCCCGCCATCATGCTTTGACAGGTCATTGACGTCGGGTAAAAATGTAAAGAAAACAACTGAGAAATCAACATTTCTTATGCTCACCTCCGCGTTTTTTCTTATTTTTCGGGGCGGTGGAAGTTGTCGCCGATGACGATTTAGATGCTGCCCTTTTAACGCCCCTCGCGGCCGGCATTATGTCTGCAATATTGCAATAGACGCGTCAATAACACTACTCGAAGCGCGGCAAAGTATCACCAATTGATGGCTTCACTCCGATGACGTTTTCACTACTTTTCTAATCTCGTTAACGTTATAAAATCACATTGACCGCGTCTGTTTCAATCACAAGGCTACGGCCTCATATATAATTATTGTAGTACGCAAATAGGTTATATTATGCATTTGTATAGCACTACACTGATACAAACAACGGATCCTATGAATGAGACATAGTCAAACTAATACGAAGGAAAGTACTTACTAGTTATTATTTGCTTAAAATCGTTTTAAAAATATGATTTATATTGCAAAAACTTAAAGAATTTTGATGACGTAGTTAATTATACTCAGAAAACCCGCACATCTCCCGTCGCTTCGCTTGGTCTCCGAATGAACATAGACTAGATAGAAACAGTACGAGTGATGCACCATCGGCACGCACGACCGACAAATATATTCGATACATCGTAATCGTTTTCTCCAATCTGCAAATGAGTCGCATATTTTGTAGTCTTACGATTAGTCGTTATTTTGATAACCTTGTTTTTCTTTTTAAACTTGATTAAAGCTGGAATTCTCATTATTATTAATGTATATAATTAACTGGTTTGATGACGGATGTAAACTAGTATTGTTAAATAAGAACATTCAATTCTAATGGATACACAACATTGTGTTGATTCGCCTATTATAATTTTAGCAGCACTCGTACACGTCATGGTATCATATCAACCCATGAAAGAACTATGTTCGTATTGAATCTATTTTCTTCATATAATAGACGTCTACAACCGATCTGTATTTTTTTTAAATTAAGAACAAAAAGAAACATCTTAGTATATTTTTCATACAAACGTAGTCCTCCATCTCAATCAATCACAATCACACTAGGGCAATATTTAATTTTGTCTCTATGTATTCCTATATTTTTTTATTAATTATATACGATAAGAAATATATATGTTAAAAAAGCTATAAAATAGCCAAATTTATTGGTGGTTAACACATCCAGCAAATAAGTTTGACGTCACCATTTATAAAAGCATATAGCAAATCCATTACTAAAGATTTTCTTCAATTCTTATTGTAGAAAATATTCAAATAAATTCATTTTGGATCTATGAACTGTGGACTGCAAAACATTAACTTTAGCTTCTATTCGTAAAACGTTTTGTCTAATCTTCATTCTACGGGCGAGTTAGGCACAGCGTGATATCAAGAGATTGTATGTTTACGTTTCAATTATCGCGACCTTGATGTTTCCTCTTAATAATTGTTTCATCTTTCTGTGACAAGCGATATATAGTGTATAATAATATCAGGCAAATACAAGATTACAAGCCATAAATTGTTATAGCTTTGTAACCTATTAATCGTACCATAATCTTCCACATTCCTTACTCTCATACGAGATACGACTTGTGCCTTAAACTGAGCTATCTATACTTATGACTGCCAATGTTTAATTTAGGCCTATTTTATTTACCCAGAAATATACTAAATGGTAAAAAAAACAACTAGTTTTTTAGCCAGCCATGACATAGCATATATACAAGAGTTACACGTATGCATATACATAAATATATACACGTACAAACAAGTATTCAGATTTTTTTTTTATTTTAGCCCTTATTTGTTCACATTGGAGACACCTATTTCATAAAGAAATCTTTCCTCACTCGCCGACTCAAAGGCCACCGCTTTGCAGATCTTGAAGGTCATGCGTTAATTGGTTGGGGGGATCGCTAAGGACATGTCGCGGTCTACGAAATTATCCAATAGATGGCAGTACAGTGAGCCACGTGGCGGAACACAGTTGCACTTTTGATTTTATGAGGTGTAATGATTAGATGTGACTTGGTCAGCGACAGCACACATTAGAGCGACAGTATTCAGCAAATAGTATAATAATATAGTGTATTCAGTAAGTCGGGAAGAGTGCAAGTCTTAAAATTCACGCTAGTATTCCATTGCTTTAAATAAATAAACCGTTATTTCTAGAATGTGTTTGACATTGTTCACGACACATACAATAATAACATAAGCACCCCACGTGTTTTGTTCAATAATATCAATTTTCTAATTGATTACTACAACTACAACAAAAGCAATCTTTTTACTATATGGTCGGACGCATTGGAGTTAGATACAGTGGTACCCGCATGGAATTGTGTCCGGTGTTGGGCTTTTTGGGTGGAACTAGTCCCATCTATGGTCCCTTAACGGCATTCCTCTATGGGATTGAAACGTATACAGATGGCGCTTTTTTTACATATATGTACCTGATTTGAATCCCGACCACTAAGCCGTTAGTTTCGAGTATTAAAGCACACGCGACGTAACTAAATTTTACATATAATATTTTACAATATTTAATCGCAGTCTTCCACACTCCACTAATATATAATCGTGAGATCTATATAATAAAGAATAGATATAATTAAGTGAACTGTGAAAGGTTCAACCCTGAATGAGAGGGAGAACTCAAGTCTTGGTGAATACTTGTCTCATGAGAATAGTATGAAAACGTGTTCATTTCCTCCACTTTGGTAAACCGTACCTCTACTAGCGCATATGCTCTCTTTATAGGGCAGCGCTGACTGTGCCTCTTCTGAAGTACGGTCGAGGATAACCAGGAGAAAAGCTCCGCAGTTATGTTCGAGCCTAGCCGCAGACACGAACCCATCCCGCGCGGCACCGCAATCCTCCAATTTCAAGGGAAACCCATCCCATAGCAGCGTACTGCGAAGTAATTAGGCGTCACCCTGGACAGGCAGCTTAACTTTAGGACGCATGCCTCTAGGGTATCTTTACTTACGCGTGCCCGGTACACATACTGAGCCGCAAATCCTGCATACCGTCCAGGCCGTTCAAAGAAAACTGTTGCACCGAATGGCAAGTGCCCCCTATTACGTCCGAAATTGTGATCACCACAGGGACTTCGAACTTTCCACCATCCAACAACATTTTAGGGAGTGCTCTAAGCGGTTCTTCTGAGCCGCAGACGAGCACTCAAACCCATTAATTCGCGAGTCAGCAAATTATAGTTCAACACCGCCTTCAGCGTACCTATTCAATCAAAATCGGCAAAGGATTCGTAGACCGCGACATGTCCTTAGCGATCCCCCCAACCAATTAACGCATGACCTTCAAGATTTGCATAGCGGCGGCCTTTGAGTCGGCGAGTGAGGAAAGATTTCTTTATGAAATAGGTGTCTCCAATGTGAACAAATAAGGGCTAAAATAAAAAAAAAATCTGAATACTTGTTTGTACGTGTATATATTTAATGTATATGCATACGTGTAACTCTTGTATATATGCTATGTCATGATAGGGCTGGCTAAAAAACTCTAGTTGTTTTTTTTACCATTTAGTCCTATTTCTGGGTAAATAAAATAGGCCTAAATTAAACATTGGCAGTCATAAGTATAGATAGCTCAGTTTAAGGCACAAGTCGTACCTCGTATGAGAGTAAGGAATGTGGAAGATTATGGTACGATTAATAGGTTACAAAGCTATAACAATTTAAGGCTTGTAATCTTGTATTTGCCTGATATTATTATACACTATATATCGCTTGTCACAGAAAGATGAAACAATTATTAAGAGGAAACATCAAGGTCGCGATAATTGAAACGTAAACATACAATCTCTTGCTATCAAAAAAAAAAAAAACTATCACGCTGTGCCTAACTCGCCCGTAGAATGAAGATTAGACAAAACGTTTTACGAATAGAAGCTAAAGTTAATGTTTTGCAGTCCACAGTTCATAGATCCAAAATGAATTTATTTTAATATTTTCTACAATAAGAATTGAAGAAAATCTTTAGTAATGGATTTGCTATATCCCAACTAATATTATAAATGCGAAAGTGTGTTTGTTTGTTTGTTTGTTTATTTGTTTGTTGTTTGTTTGTTTGTTTGTTACCTCTTCACGCTTAAACTACTGGACCGATTTCAAAAATTCTTTCACCTTTGGAAAGCTAC
Organism: Scirpophaga incertulas; assembly: GCA_036419045.1. Classification (NCBI taxonomy): domain Eukaryota; kingdom Metazoa; phylum Arthropoda; class Insecta; order Lepidoptera; family Crambidae; genus Scirpophaga; species Scirpophaga incertulas. Next base: position 226,863 of record JAYEAL010000230.1, read on the forward strand.
ATTCTCCCGAGTAACATAGGCTACTTTTTATCCGGAAAAATCGACAGATCCCACGGGATGCGCAATAAAGGCTTCGCTCAAAAACTACTGCACAGATTTTTTATGCGGTTTTCATCAATAGATAGAGTGATTCTTGAGGAGTTTTGCGGCATTTTTTATCTCGGAAAAACGGATAGTCCCACGGGAAGCGCGATAAAATCTTCGCACGTGTTAGCCGTGGGCAAAAGCTATGACCCTTAACCCTCTATACACCAATCCCGAAATCCACGCGGGCGAAGCGCGGGCAGAAAGCTAGTGCTTTTATAAATGGTGACGTCAAACTTATTTGCTGGATGTGTTAACCACCAATAAATTTGGCTATTTTATAGCTTTTTTAACATATATATTTCTTATCGTATATAATTAATAAAAAAATATAGGAATACATAGAGACAAAATTAAATATTGCCCTAGTGTGATTGTGAATGATTGAGATGGAGGACTACGTTTGTATGAAAAATATACTAAGATGTTTCTTTTTGTTCTTAATTTAAAAAAAATACAGATCGGTTGTAGACGTCTATTATATGAAGAAAATAGATTCAATACGAACATAGTTCTTTCATGGGTTGATATGATACCATGACGTGTACGAGTGCTGCTAAAATTATAATAGGCGAATCAACACAATGTTGTGTATCCATTAGAATTGAATGTTCTTATTTAACAATACTAGTTTACATCCGTCATCAAACCAGTTAATTATATACATTAATAATAATGAGAATTCCAGCTTTAATCAACTTTAAAAAGAAAAAAAATCGGGTGGGGCTGTGCTGGGGCACACGGCCGTTGGCTTTAACGTGAAACGTCTATGTTTGGGAATCGCTTTTAAAGTAAAAGATTGAAATAAAAAAAAACAAGATTGACGGTGTTTTAAGTATTTTAATAAAAAACTCAATGTCACAATAGCGAGCTGACTATATAAGTTAAATATTCACACCACATTTTTGTTTCTAAGACTAATAGTTTTTTAATTATTAAGGTACGATGATATAGACCTTTTCGTTACGGTCCACTTTTTAAACCTGGTACCCGTATGTTTCGCCCCGATTTTAAAGACGTTTCACGTCAAAACAAGGTTATCAAAATAACGACTAATCGTAAGACTACAAAATATGCGACTCATTTGCAGATTGAGAAAACGATTACGATGTATCGAATATATTAGTCGGTCGTGCGTGCCGATGGTGCATCACTCGTACTGTTTCTATCTAGTCTATGTTCATTCGAGACCAAGCGAAGCGACGGGAGATGTGCGGGTTTTCTGAGTATAATTAACTACGTCATCAAAATTCTTTAAGTTTTTGCAATATAAATCATATTTTTAAAACGATTTTAAGCAAATAATAACTAGTAAGTACTTTCCTTCGTATTAGTTTGACTATGTCTCATTCATAGGATCCGTTGTTTGTATCAGTGTAGTGCTATACAAATGCATAATATAACCTATTTGCGTACTACAATAATTATATATGAGGCCGTAGCCTTGTGATTGAAACAGACGCGGTCAATGTGATTTTATAACGTTAACGAGATTAGAAAAGTAGTGAAAACGTCATCGGAGTGAAGCCATCAATTTGTGATACTTTGCCGCGCTTCGAGTAGTGTTATTGACGCGTCTATTGCAATATTGCAGACATAATGCCGGCCGCGAGGGGCGTTAAAAGGGCAGCATCTAAATCGTCATCGGCGACAACTTCCACCGCCCCGAAAAATAAGAAAAAACGCGGAGGTGAGCATAAGAAATGTTGATTTCTCAGTTGTTTTCTTTACATTTTTACCCGACGTCAATGACCTGTCAAAGCATGATGGCGGGAAAAGAGACGCTCACTGCATTAAAGATCAACGCAATTAAGCTTTATTTAATTCTACTCAATTCACACTTCTAGACGAAATAAACATGAAATGGTATAATGCTTTTACTATTATAACGCGTGTCATTTTACGATAATGTTTTGATCTCACAATTGCGTAAGCGATGCGTTGAGTCATAATTTGAGGTTATTTAGTCGAGGTATATACTTATTTGTTCATTTATAATTTACTCAATTTATGATATCATTCCATTCTATACATTATAGAAACTACAATCAAATACGCCCAATGTGTCAAACTTGTCCTATCTTATTATACCACTACAAATCTATATTTTGAAGCTTAAATTGAATGATACCAAAAGTTCAATATAAAATATATTGATTATGTATACTACACCCCGGTAATCAAATCATTATAAGAATTAAAAATAAGTGAAATAATATAATATTTTGCACTAACCCTGTCATCTACATTATACAATTTATTTGTAGTGTAAATAATTCTATATCGGTATGTTAATAATACTCTAATGGCCGTTTTCACCAACCTTGTCTTAGCTTAGGTGACTCCTAAGAGACATGCTGTCTCACTCTTTTCAGTTAATATAAAAAGTGACAGCATGTCACTTAGGAGTCACCTAAGCTAAGACAAGGTTGGTGAAAACGGCCATTAATGTTATATATACAATACTTAATGTTTTTGCTAATACTTAATGCCTATACATATTTGTTCCCGATTAATCAATAAAAATGACTTACTTTTGATATATAAATAAAATAACTTATAAACATTTAAAAAATAATAGTATTTTATATGGAAATCAATTTCTTTTAATTTTAATCTGGTACAATTTTTAGATCTTACACTTTAGAGAAAACTTTTCTGGTTTATAGACAGCAAAAAAAGTTGACATATAATTATTTCTCTTTTACAGCAATCCAATTGGAAATTCCTACTGTACCAAAAAAGCGGGGCCGTGTGTTAGCTTGCGGCCAAGGAGATGTTGGTCAGTTGGGACTTGGTGGTGATGTTGTAGAGACTTCTAGGTATGTTTACATCACAACATGCTGACCTAGAGACTTGAGATTCACTTTTTTTATGAGCAAATATTATAATAATAGATATAAAATATCTAGCCTGCAGGGCTAGAACCAATGTAAAAAATGTTGTCTCTACTTTTTGCTATTATTCATTGGTAACTACTACAACACTAATATATGAACTGTTTATAAACCATTTGGATTTGAAATTATTTTATTTTTCTACATAGTGTCCTAACAAGTTAATACATTTAGTTCATCTTTATTGTACACCTAATATTCCTTTTAAAAAAATTATTTTTCTTGCCTCGGAGGTGATTGTTGAGCCAAGTATAGAGATAGAAATCTCGGAGAGCTAGATCTGGCGAATAAGGAGGCCAATTTTTTTCACTAATGAATTACCAACCAATTCAAACCCAATTTCTTGTATGACAGCTATTGCAACAGCAGATTTATGAGCTGGTGCGTTATCTTGATTAAATAGCACTCCAGAGCGCAGATTGTTGCGGCTATTTTCTTTGAGGGCCTCCCACAATCTTATTTGTTCTGCATAGCAAGAGCCTGTAAATAGCCTTTTTTCAAATACTCCAATATTATTGGTCCTTCTACGCCCCAGAAAATGGAAGTCTTCCCTGCCAAACATGACACTTTGAATTTCCTTGATGTTTATGAGGATGCTTGTTTCCAAGTCATTGACTGCCATTTTGCTTCCAAATCCATGGTCACAAAACATGGCGATTTGTTTGTGAAGATTCTTTGGATACTGACATCATCCCTTTGATCTCATCTATGTGCCTGATGGTGGCTCTTCGATGTGCCAAGACAATATCTTCAATCTTTTCCACATTAACCTCGATGAGGGACGTGGATGGGCATCCTCTGCGAGGTTTGTTTTCTGTGGATGTTCTACCCAACTGAACTCCTTGATCCAGCGTATTACTGTGGAATATAAAGGAGCAGAGTCCCCAATATATCCACCAAGTTGCTGTGTGTTTCTTTGGTAGACATTTTTTTCAAACAGAGGTACTTGATGATGGCTCTAATTTCTTTTTTCTCCATTTTGAGGTTTTCTCTCCGACAGTTCGTATGCTCAATTTATAGCTTGGACTAGTGAGTAGTAAAGCAATATATATATATATATATATTTTATTGTTATTTGCACTGGAAATAACCGATTATCATAACTTTTGGATCACCCATTGTATAAAGCAAAATTAGACAATGTATTAAATTTGCTAATAATAATGACAACACTTTTAAATTGTCTGAACAATTTATAATAGTCTGATGCAAAAATATTTTTAACCTTGTGAGACAATCTTTATTCAGCATAGACATTTACAGGCACTTATTGATATTAAATGACAAATAAGCAATAACCTTTTATATATATAAAAACAAGGAAAAAAAAGAGCTGAACCTGTACAGAAATTGACAAGTCTTGTGAAGAATAGAGAAGAAACTCGAAAAGGTCTATTTTTTTATCTGTGTAATGTATCTCTTATCAAATGTCATTTAGTATTTTATTATAATATATAATTCAGACAATCGTGTTGTACTACAATGATTACATATCTACATATAAAAAAAGAATACTGTATATTAAATAATGAAGTTATCAAATGTGGCTTAGTGAATACTGTGTCTAATTCAATATAGTGTTAATCATTAAATAGTCTTTTACTATTGTTTGATAATTTTTTTCATATTCTTTATTAAAACTTGATGGCAAACCCCAGAATACATTGCTAATTGGATCTAGTTACAAAGCAGCATCCAAGCGAAGTCAACTTGCTCCTGTCGGATCAGTACTAATGTAATCTGGTAAAAACTATTTCACAGTCATAAATTAAAAAAAAAATGTTTAGTGAACAAATTCTTACTATTCTTCATTCTTGTTATGTATTCAACAAAATTCACCATGTCAACAATAACGCCACCTATTAGTAACCATAGGAACTTCATAATATGAAAAAGTTTAAAGTTAGTTACACTAGATGGCACTATTGCAAGGCATCAACTTTTTTATACTGTATACACACTGTTATAGCTGTTGTCTACTGACATTTAATGATTAATTATTATTAATATGATAAAGTGTAAATATAGTTAATGTTGAAGACAAACTTTAACTTATTGATTGTTAAATCAATATGTTCATAAGGTTAATCAATTGTAGTCAAACAGTCATATTTTATGTACTACAAAATGTGTTCTGTGCTAAATCTTCGTCAAATGTAAATAAATATTAGACAAAGTAATAATGTTCTCATTTTGTTCAAAGACAACTGCAATTAAATGAACTTCTTCACTATTAAAAATAAAATATAAATTTAGCAGAAACACTATATATAGATATATATTACATTTATGCGGACACTTTAGGCTACAAACTAAAATTTATAATACTATTAATGAAGAAAATTTGAATATGAATAAAATATGAATCCTTTCACGTAATTAAATGAAATAATTGAGCAATTATCCATTAAATTATGTTTTTCTTACAGATTCAAACTTGTGACAGCCCTGGGTGACAAAATAGTGGATGTGGTTGCGGGAGGCATGCACACTGTGGCTCTTGACAGCGATGGAAAGGTGTGCTTACTTATTTATTTATTTAGCTACAAGGCTATCCCAACTAATATTATAAATGCTAAAGTAACTCTGTCTGTCTGTCTGTTACGCTTTCCCGCTTAGACCTCGCAACCGATTTTGATGAAATTTAGCACAGACAATCTTTAGACCCTAAGACAACATAGGCTACTTTTTATTTCGAAAAAAATGGATGAAGGGGTTGAAATAGAAGTTGAAAGTTTGTATGGGATTACTTAATTTTAAAAGATAAAACCATGAAACTTTAAGCACTTGATAAGAAATCATTAAACATTTGTTCTAGCATTTTTGAAATTATGACCAGCTAGGGGTTGAAAGTTAGTATGCAAGTTCGTCAAATATCACGTCATAAGAAACAAAAAATCGTTTGTTTGAGCATTTTGACATTTTTACCAGTGTGGAAGTGACATAAACTAATTTCACGTGGGTGGAAGCTAGTATTAGAATATGACTTGCAAATGGGTAATTTAAAGCAAAATACAGGAAATCTAGTATTCTGTCTACATTTTGAACTAAGCTGACCGTGCTAGCATGAATGATGTGGGCTTTAATTAATATTAATTATCTTATTGATAAAGTTATACTTAGCAAAATAATAGTCCCAATTACACTATTATAAACTTATTTATTAAAATTTCAATATGTTTCAATTATTGCAGGTTTGGACATTTGGATGCAACGATGAGGGTGCTTTAGGGCGAGAAGTAGTTGGTGAGGATGGGGAGGGTACTCCTGGGGTAGTGCCTTTACCAGCGTCTGCGGTTCGCATTAGTGCTGGTGACTCTCACTCTGCAGCGCTACTGTCCAGGGGACAGGTGTATGCGTGGGGATCCTTCAGAGTGAGTTACATGTCTTTATTAGAAAGTTAATTTTTCATTGTTAAATGTTCTATATGCCCGAAATCTGAAAGAAAAATAGCGTAAGAAGAGTACGGTTTGACTCGAGTCAGACTCGATTCCTGCTTTGGACTCGCCTACTCGAATACCAATTTATTTTGATTCGAGTACGCTGGACTTGATTCCGGTACTCGAGTCAGGAAGAATTGTTTTGTACTCGTTAACTCGATTCTATTTACACGAGTCCTACTGACTAGTCTAGTATTCAAGTTTGGTTAACTCGTTTGTCCTCGCAAACTGTTTACATAAGCAGTATGAAGTGGCGCGGGCCTAATATTACAAACAAGTTTTGATTTTGTAAAATAAAATCGGGCTCTAGCTTTTCACTGGACAAGAATTTCCAGACTCGAATTTCTAGACTCGAGTCTGATTCCTAGACTCTAGAAATATTCGAATACCAAACATAGAACTAGAATACTGCGCTGGAATCAGGGAATCGAGTCCTGATTCGAATACCGTATAAACTGACTCGATTCGACTCGATCCACCAAAACAGTGACTCGGCACGTCACTACCTCTAACTGACTTGAAAAATATACAAATGCTACATGTGTATGTAATAATAAATTAAACAACACCAACATATAAAGATGTTATGTACACATGGTCAGTCACAATTGACTTTCAACTATTTTTTCCCCATCACAAAAGTTGAATTTTGTTTCTATTAAATTTAACAATCTATTCCATAATTGTTATGTTTATATGTGCACACAATTAATTTGCCTCCGTAGTAAAGTAATTATTGTTATCCCACAGGACTCGCACGGTAGCATGGGGCTGGTGGTCCGTGGCAGAGAGGGCAAGCCGTGCAAGGAGCCAGTCAAAGTGGACGTTGGCGAACCAGCCGTTGCTATCGCTTCCGGGGGAGATCACCTAGTCATTCTCACGGTTAGTGTAACGCTAATATTCAAAAATATGTTTGATTTCACACACTTGTTTTTAAATTAGTTTCAATATTAACCAATTTTTGCTTTATATAAAAAACAATAGCACAAACGATGAAATAAAAGTGTAAGTAATGAAGTAAAAACTATATGATAGATTCATTTAATTCGCTCGATAGTAATTATAAATGGTTTGGTTGATATTTATTAGAGCGATACTCTGTTGTGTAAATTAATAATCACAGCCTTAAAATAGTAGTAGTAAGTAGTAGTTTTTTTTTTTCTATTTATTTTAAAAGGACTTTTATCCAAAGGATATGTCAGTCCTATCAGAACATATACATTGTCATACACAATATGGAACATATACAGTTGATCTCAAGATAGTCGCGGCGGACACAGTACATTGTATAACATATGGGCCTCTTTGGAAGTCGGCTGGGCCAAAATACTGTGGAACATACCAACATCCATAATATTAATTTTTAATCTGTTAATTAAATCTCTCCGAGCATCTTGATAACGGACACATTCCACCAACAAGTGTTGGACATCTTCCAAATAAGGAAAAAACGGACCCGGTAATCCGGCGGATCTGGCATCATTTAATGGTTACCGGACCCAAAGACCGGATCCGGTGCTAGCAGTTAGTAATCATGATGGTATCTGTCATAATCATAAATACCTATAAGACTTGTTTGTTAGCATTACTTTGATAATGATTTTGATCTCATTTCAGTTAATTACGTAAGGTTAATTGTATCTATTAGATATTATAGTTACTTGATAATTAATATTGTTACTTATAAACTGATCTATCTGTGAAAGTGAAATTTAGAAAGACTGAGCTACTTGTTACGTCGTAAAATTATTCCTAGTTACCTACACTACTAAATTTTAATTGTTTTCTTGTTGTATATTTGTCTTAACGTTGGTTAGGTAATAAAGTCGATTTTATATATTTGTGATTGGTTTTTTATAAACTACCTACATATAAGTGCAGTGACACTTGATTAACTCATTTATTTTGTATTAAAAATCGAAAATCATCTGGTCATATCCGCCAGACTGAAAATGACACTGGATTGCAATCACTACTTCCATAGTACCACAAATTTCACAGTTAAGAGATTCTATTTTTTTTTTATTAAATATCCAAATTTGTTGGATGGATAATGTCCAGAACGTAATCTATTAAATAATACTATATATTCTCTACTTAATTTAAGATTGTGAAACCACGGGTGTCGTAGAGGCTGACACTGGATAGTAAAGAGTTAATATTTGTATGTATTTTGTAGACATCGGGCTCGGTATTCACAATGGGATGTGGTGAGCAAGGGCAGCTCGGTAGACTGTCACAGCGGTCTGCCACCAGAGATGCACGGCAAGGATTCAGTAAGTTTTTTATGTAATTTTGTAACTTATGTATCATACATGATATGTAATCAAAAATCAAAATAATCTTTATTCAACACTAGCTGTGCCAGCGACTTCGTCCGTGTGGAATAGTTATTTTGAGCATCATATTTATTTTTGCAAGCAA